>JACBKR010000526.1:0-50495 GCA_014218235.1 Colocasia esculenta
TATGATGATTATTATATGTTTAGGGGTAATTCAAGTCCTAACAAAGACTAGGAAGGGTGGGTTGCGGTTTTTGGCTTGGCCCCTTCCAGTTTTGGGGATTTGCACACAAGTGAAGTAGCAAGACTTTAGGAAAACCCTAACATGGTTGGTACGAATTTGCTTGCTTATGAAGACTAATTAGCTTTTTTTGCCCTAATTTGTCATTTTCTTATTTCTGCATAATTATGGTTCACGATTTTGGGATTTAATGTTATTAGGTTTGTTCTTTGGCCAAACTAGAGTTGTCTGGCCCAATATATTTAAATGGTTGATTCCACTCTTTGGGAGTTAATCATGACCTTTATTTTATTTTATTCAACATTTTTTATATTTGCTATTTTCCTTTAATTTTTAAATCATTAAATTTTGGGGTGTTACATAATGTGACATGAATCATGTGATAAATTATTCCATGTGTAAACTTGGTAGAGTGAATGTGATAAGTGTAAAGATGACCATTAGGTTGCTTGCTGAGTCTTTTGTGGGAGACTCACCCTTGCTAAACATACAGGTGAGACAAGTATTCGAGATAATGGAGGAGATAGCGAGGAGCGACTCGAGCAAGAGGAGTAGCAGAGATCTTGGAGCTGGTTTACTTAGCTTATACTTTCTTTCGCTAGTATGTGAGACGATGTTTATTGCATGGATTATTATTTATGGACTTTGTTAGTTACCTTGCTACTATAAGATGTGGGCTATGTGTAATGATGGTGGAATAAGAATCACGTCATTTTCGCTATACTTTCCTTTTTATTTGTGTACATATCTACCTATATGTGTGTGGGTACATGTCCCACTGTGACGTCATGCTTTATATCGATGTGGATTGGTATAATCATACCAGTATAAAGGGCATCGTTACAGAGATTGATATCAGAGCAACATGTTGAGATTGTACATGAATAAGCCATCATCCACACAATATTCAAAGTCTTTATAGAATCGTCCATACATGTGGAAAACACCTAATAATGAATAAAGATAGCTAAGAAAATAGTTAGGACTAAATAACTTAGATTCTAATTTAGTCTTTTGTTTTACAGGCAATGGCGAGCAGTGGTAGGTGTGGTACTCAGGCTCGGAAGGATGAGAAAGGACGTGAGAGAGGGGGAGCAGGGGGGTAGCCCAGCCCCCAGGTCCCACGGTACTTCTACCACCACCACCTGTGGACTATGGCGTGTTCATGCAAGGCTTGGTCCAGGCAATGCCGACGCAGGCACAAACTAGGTTGCGTTGCAGGCCCAGTTGCAGGCGCAGGTTAGAGTTGTTAACTAGGAGTAGTCTATTTTATGATTGTATGATTGCTTATGTGTGCTTATTGTCTTAGGCTCAAGCTCCGGCTCCAGTTCCACAGGAGCATGGTCATGGGTCCATCCATCATGGAGAGGTTTAGGAGGAGCTCCGCCTTCTTTTAAGGGAGAGTCAGCCCTTTTAGCAGAGAGCTAGATGAGAGAGGGTGGAGAAGATCTCCGTGCTATCAGATGTGCAGAAGAAGATAAAGTTAGTCTGGCGACTTACATGCTACAGGTATTTAGAGTATATGTGCTTGTATAAGATTAACATTTTAGATTAGATGGTGCTTATTGGTTGTATCTTGCAGGAGAAAGCCGATGTATGGGGGCCTCTATGCGACGTACGAGGTACGAGGATGGAGCTTTAGAGGTGACTTGGGTCGAGTTACTATGCCTTGGTCGATTGTAGGAGGAAGAGAATTACTTTCCGTATCCCTGGAGAAGATGAGTTTCTCCATTCTTTGCTTAGGAATTTGGCGGGAAGGTTTGTGATCTGCCATGAAGGCGTGAACATGGTGAACAAGGGTTTATGCTGCCTTTCCTTGCCAGTGTGGTCTTAGTTCCTAAGGTCGATCAGTCACCTACGCTTGGGGAGATCGAGGTGGCGGAAATCACAGACCGTTGTTACCTGATGATTTGTCTGGATTGCCACCAACAAGGAAGATAGAGTTCACTATCGAGTTTCTTCCAGGCACCTCATCTATCTCTAAGGCTCCCTATGGATGGCACTTGCGGAGTTAGCTGAGCTGAGGAGCAGTTGCAGGAGTTGCTTGACAAGGGGTTATTCTCCCTAGTGTGTCACCATGGGGCGCACCTGTACTGTTCGTAAAGAAGAAGGATGGTCCCTCAGGTTGTGCATTAACTACATGAAGCTCAACCAGGTGACACGAAGAACAAGTATCCCTTGCCGCGCATTGATGATTTGTTTGATCAGCTGCAAAATGCATCGTGTTCTCCAAGATCGAGCGATCCGGCTACCATCAGTTGAGGATCAAGGAGGAGGATGTTTCCAAGACTGCATTTAGAACCTGCTTGGACACTATGAGTTCCTTGTGCTTCTATTCGGTTTACTAAAGCCCCTGCAACATTCATGGATCTCATGAATAGGGTGTTTAGGCCATACTTGAATAGCTTTGGTGTGGTGTTCATAGACGATGTGTTAGTCTACTCCCCTGATGAGGCTACACACCGTGAGCATCTGAGGATAGTTCTAGAAGTTCTCCAAGAGCACAAGCTATATGCCAAGTTCAGCAAGTGTGACTTCTGAATGCACGAGGTTCACTTCTTGGGCATGTCATCTCAGGCGCTGGAGTTGTTGTTGATCCGACGAAGGTTTAGGTAGTGTTAGAGAGGGAGACTCCGAGGACACCATATGAGATCAGGAGTTTTCTTGGGTTAGCAGGTTATTACGGGCGATTCATAGAAGGCTTTGCCTCCATAGCAGCACCTTTGACCAAGCTGACAAGAAAAGGGGTTAAGTATGTGTGGTCCGAGGATTGTGAGAGCAGTTTCCAGAAGCTAAAGACAAGGCTGACATCTGCACCCGGGTATTTCCTAGTGGTACCGAGGGTTTTGCGATCTATCAGATGCTTCACAGATAGGCCTTGATTGTGTTTTGATGCAGCATAGTAAGGTAGTTGCCTATGCTTCTCGCCAACTAAAGGAGCATGAGCGTAACTATCCGACCCATGACTTAGAGTTAGTGGCTATGGTCCATGCACTAAAGATCTAGAGACACTACCTCTATGGTGTCAGGTTTGAGGTGTTCACAGACCATAAGAGCTTGAGGTATCTATTCTCTCAGAAGGAGTAGAACCTGCGGCAGAAAAGATGGATCGAGTTTATTAAGGACTACAACTTCGAGCTTCAGTACCATCTATGCAACGACCCTCTTTATACCAGTACGATTATACCAATCCACGTCGGTACAAAGGGTGCCGTCACAGTGGGACATTTACCCAACACTAAACATTTGATTGAGATGTACAGAAATATTGAAATAGAACAACGGAAAACAAATAAATATTCAATCTTTCATCATCCACATCATATCCATAGTCTGCATAGTGATAAAAGAAATGCAAGTGTCCACATTATTACAACTTCAAAATAAATACACTGTCCATATGATTACGTCACTTATCGAATACATATATGAAAAGAAAAGTACAAAGTAGAAGTCTCACACACAACTAGCTACTCCTCCCGCTCGGAGTCGCTCCTAACTATATCCTCCTCAGAAGTGGAGATACATCTCACACTGTACGCCGAAGCAAGGATGAGTCTAAAGAGACCCAGCAAGCAATCTAAGAATACAACCTTACTCATATCACAACCATATGCTTGTATTTTACACATTAAGAAATAAGCATGGTACATGCTTCATGCTACTTAAACAATTAATTATAAAACCTATAGCATGCTTTCTACACATTCTATTCAACATGGTTCAAAGATTCAAATCTTATTCAAATCATTTTGCAACTATACACAATTAAAGTATGGAACTATGTACAAAGTAGATAACATACCTAGCATGAAATCTAACCATTTTCTCATGCATTTATCACATTTATATACACATATAGCTTGCTGTTTTGGCATGAATTAAACATAATCACAATGGTTTACACTTATTCACATGCTAACTTATTCACTTAACCATTTCACATGCTCATTTTACACATTGCACCATTCACATATTCACATCCACATATTTACATTTAATTGCCGTGACACATAGTCCAAACCACCACTAGAAGGACACACATACACATTCACATATGTATCACCTAGGCAACATAGTGATAGATCTTGGTTAACTGCGTAGAACCGGGAGAAGCACTCTCCACCCTAACCATTGGTACTTGTCCATCTCCAGGATTCGTCCTAATGCCCATAGGATATCACACACATTGAACCTTCCCATAGGACTTTACTACGGTACGGTTCCATAGCCCTCTATGGTAGCAGTGTCACAAACGACACATATTTACACAATTCACATTAACCACATTGTTTACACATTCTCATGCACCACTTAACGCAATTACATTACTTTTACATAATTACACATACTTCAGTTTTCCTAACATGATGCTACTGTTCACAGTGCTAAATAACTCATACACATTCCAAATCATGCTGTTAATCATTGCATCATACAAGATTAAAATTAATATACTCAACTGTGTAAATTTTCATTGCTAAATTAATAACTGCACCTACTGCCATCAAAATAGAACAAAAATTTATTACAGGTTCTAAACAGCTAACATGTCACATGCTCAAATTTTTCAGATTTTTGGATTTATAACATATTTATAATAAATAAAATGGATTTTAGGCATTTTATCAGTAAATTCACTTAAGCAGATTCCACAGTAAGACAGTCATATCTAACAGAGCCAACACTTGAAGACAGATACCATATGATCGTACAAAATTTATGAAACCCTAATTCATCATGGATCTAATTAATCAGAATTTATCAAGATCAAATCATGCTTAATATCCATTTACAAAAATTCTAATAAATAAAACTATGCACAGAAATTCAACGGATTTGTATGACATGACCTAATGATTGCACCTAGCAACATATAAAATTTATAGCATTCACTGACATTCAGAAGTCTGGAAATATACCACAGAGATTAAAACATCAAATTTGTCAAACCTGATGAACTTGCGGCACAAGGGTTGCACCAATAGGGGTTAACGGCACACGATGTGCCGTCAACTCAAGAACTTGATGGCACACATGTGGCAGTCAATCTCCTATCTACAGAAACACAAACATGGCGCACAAATATAAGAGAATAGGGGGTTCCAAGACACGAGAAAAATTTTGTAAAAATCCTAAGACCTACAAGACATGGGTAGGGTTGATATCCATAGGTTACTTGCCTTAGAAAAATTGTTGGATAGGATTATTTTCCAAAGATGCTCTCCCGGCCAAGCCAAGAAGTGCCTAAATCTCCTCCCGAACCGGCTTCTGTATTGAAGCTGATTGCACACCGGAGTCGGGGAAGCCTCACCAAAGTCCAAAGTATCTTCTAGTCATTGTAGATCACTGGAAGACGCACCACAACACCAGATCCAAGTCTCCAAAGTTTAGGTTTTTTGCATAGAGTTCTAGGGTTTTCTCCAAGAGCTAAATGACTTAATCCGACCAAAAAAGGGTGTTTTATAAGCTAAGGAAGGTTGGGCTGCACTTAAGGGTTGGAATCCTACTGTTGGAAGTCAGTTTCCTAAACAGGAACCGAAGAAAACGCAGCCGTTTCAGATCTGAAACCGCACAAATTCTTGGGAAATAGACGTCCACATCCCTGCCGTTTACTGAGAATTGGCGTCCATCGATCTGGACGTCGACTCCCTTATAAACGTCCACTCATGTTGACGTTAATATGCCTCTCGGCAAGAACACAAAAATACCCAAACATACATACACTATATACATATATACATGCCATGTAATGTATAATTTAAACACCATATGTACAATGTCAATAAAAGTAATTTGTACAAAAATAAACACGTATTGCATATGTTCAACATTATTCAAATACAATATGTACAGAAATAAATACATATACATATATACACATAGCTATATACACAAGCATCTAACTACCATATGACAGGGTTTAAATAAAGAATAAAATTCGAGGGCCTTACAATCTAGGGAAGGCAAATGTCGTGGCAGATATGCTCAGCAGGAAGAGGTCTTTACTTCAGCAAGATTAGAAGATGCTAGAGGATGCGGCGTGTGCTATGACCGAGCTAGAGCCACAGTTATGTCAGGCTTTCGTGGCACAGTTGTCCATCTGATCTACTGTGTTAGATGAGGTGATAGAGCAGCAAGGAGAAGATCCCAGACTTCAGGAGATGGTGGTCAAGGCAGGTATTGCTCGTGATAAGGACGTTGTTATTAGATTTCAGCACCGAGTATGTGTACCTGATGTCGTGGAGGTTCTTGAGCGAGTACTTACAGAAGCTCACAGGTCGCGGTTCTCCATTCACCAGGTAACACCAAGATGTATCAAGACTTGAAGCGATCCTTTGGTGGTCAGGCATGAAGAAGGATGTGGCTGAGTTGTATCTCGTGTTTGGTGTGTCAATTGGTTAAGGCCGAACGTTAGAGACCATCAGGCCTTATGCAGAGGATGGAGATACCTGTATGGAAGTGGGAAGCGATCACCATGGATTTTGTGACGGTTTGCCAGGTCAGCTAAGGGCAATGACTCGATATGGGTGGTCATAGACTGTTTCTCCAAGACTGCTCACTTCTTGCCTATGAGGAAGAAACAGTCTGTGGAGAGCTTGGCGAGGCTTTATGCAGGCAGCATTGTGAGACTACATGGTGTGCCGAAGTCCATTATCTCTGACCAAGATCCAGTGTTTATGTCGAGGCTATGGCAGGGTCTTCAGTAGGCTTTGGGTTCTCAGTGAAGCTCAGTTCGGCTTTTCATCCTTAGACAGATGCTCAGCCCAAGAGGACGATTCAGACGCTCGAGGATATATTGAAAGTGTGCATGCTTGACTGGAAGGGCGACTGGGAACGTCACCTACCTCTTGTGGAGTTTGCTTACAACAATGTTTCATGCAAGTATAGGCATGGCTCCATTCGAGGCTTTGTACGGTCGGCCCTGTAGGTCTCCTTTGTGTTGGGAGGAGACTGATGATAGGTAGTTGGTAGGACCTGAGCTAGTCCAAGAAACTTTGGATAAGATCCAGCTCATCAGGCAGAGGTTGATTGTAGCGCAGGATAGACAGAAGAGCTACGCTGACAACAGAAGAAGGACTTAGAGTTCGAGGTTGGCGAGCATGTTTTCCTCAAGGTTTCACCTACACGAGGCATGGTCAGGTTTAGTAGGCATAGCAAACTAAGTCCGAGGTTCATTGGCCCGTTTGAGATTCTCAGCGGATGGGCAGTGTGGCGTACGAGCTAGCATTATCCCCAGTGCTAGCAAGTGTGCACCCTGTATTCCACCGTGTCTATGCTTAGAAGATATGTGCAAGATCCGTCACATGTTATCAGCCACGAGCTAGTGGAACTTCAGCCATATTTGTCTTATGTGGAGTGACCAGTGGCCATCTTAGATCATAAGGTTCAACACCTCAAGAACAAGGCTATAGCTTTTGTGAAGGTGTTGTGGAGGAACTTCTCATGAGAGGAGGCTACATAGGAGCTCGAGGAGGCTATGAATAAACAGTACCCCTATCTATTCAGTTAGTATGTTTTTTTTTTTTTGCTTTAACTTTGGGGACGAAGTTTTCTTTTATCGGGGAGGGTGTAAGGCCCTAGTTTTCTGTGTATTTTGTGATTGTTGTATGTTTATATTTTCTGCCCGAAATTTCTCTCAATGTCAACATCAATTGACGTTAAGGCTGGTTGACGGCAAGATATGTGCCATTTATAGTTTAGCCAGAAGATCTAGACGTCAACATTGATTGACGTTTATTTTTGGTTGACGGCAACAAAGTGGCCGTTAACTTCTCCGGCTGTATTTAGGATTCTGGATCTGAAACCATCTCGATTGCTTCGGGAGGCAGATATGAAAACCCACAACGGTCAGGACTTCTCTTCCTAGGTTGCCTACGACCCAAATACATATAACGCTAGGTCATCTCTACAAAGGGAGGACATTGGCTCAGCTAGGGCTTTTGGGTTTGGGGAGAGAAAAAGGGAGAGTTTAAAAGGGTTGATTTGGTGAATTAGAGGCTGCACTGACGATCTACGGCAATGGGGAGGTTCTTCTAAAGGTGGAGAAGCTTCCTAACACCGGGAGATCGTCTGCAAGAGCGTGGAAGTCGAATCAAACCGTGAAGGTTACCTCTTTGGCTTGGCCAAGGAGGGCTTCTTCACCCAAATTCGATCTTCTAGGAGTTTCTTAGAGGCAAGTAACTTAGGGGTTTCATCCCTAGACCTATTCATAAGTCAGCTTTTCGTACTCATGAAGGCCATTATGAATTTCTTGTGATGCCTTTGGCCTATCAAATGCCCCTGCTACATTTCAAAATTTAATGAATGATATATTCAGGAAATATTTGAGGAGGTTTGTTTTGGTCTTTTTTGATGATATACTGGTGTTCAGCTCTTCTTGGCAATTGCACTTGGACCATTTACAGTTAGTGCTTCAAGTTCTGCAAAACAATCATTTGTTTGTTAAACTTTCTAAGTGTGTTTTTGGAGTTTCAGAGGTTGAGTATTTGGGGCATGTTATTTCCAGAGAAGGGGTTTCTATGGATAAATCTAAGTTGCAAATCCATCTTAGATTGGCCAGTTCCTCAATCTATCAGAGCAGTAAGAGGCTTCCTTGGGCTCACTAGTTATTATCGGAAATTTATTAAGAACTATGGTTTAATTGCTGCTCCATTAACTTAGTTGCTTAAGAAGGAGAAATTTCTTTGGTCCCCTATTGCTAATGATGCTTTTTTACATCTGAAAAATGCTATGACCACTGGTCCAGTGTTGGCTTTACCCAATTTTCATGTTCAGTTTATTATAGAATGTGATGCTAGTGGTATTGGCATGGGGGCAGTTTTGATGCAAGATGGCAGGCTGTTGCTTATTTAAGCAAGGCTTTTTCAGTTAAACAGTTGGGTTTGTCTTCTTATGAGAAGAAATGGAAGCTATTATTTTTGCAGTTTAGAAATGGAGGCAATATTTGATGGGTAGGCATTTTGTAATCAGAACTGATCATCAAAGTTTGAGATTTCTCCTTAATCAACAAGTGCATACACCAGCTCAGCAATGTTGGTTGGTGAAACTCTTGGGCTATGATTTTTCTTTAGAATATAAGCCAAGCCATCATAATAAGGCAGTTGATGCTTTATCCCGGGTTTATGAAGAACAATCTGACTCTTCCAATATTGGCTTATTTGCTATTTCGGTCATTATGCCACTTTGGTTTCAGGAGATTCAGAGGGATTATAAGAATTTAGAGATATTCTTATCTTTAGTGCAGAAGTGGGAATCTGGAGATTTGGACCCTGTGAAGTTTACTTATAGAGTGGCGTTTTATATTACAAGGGTCGCATTTATCTTTTAAAAACATACCATTTGATTCCTACTTTGCTGCAGGATCATCATTCTTCTCTAGAAGGAGGTCATTTTGGTTATAAGAAAACTTTACATCGCCTCAGGAGCAGTTTTTATTAGCCAGGAATGGTATCTTCTATTAAGAATTTCATTAAGGCTTGTGATTCTTGTCAGAGGAATAAGGTTGTTCAACAACAACCAGCTAGTTTGCTTCAACCTTTGCCTATTCCAATTTTATTTGGACCATATTAGCATGGATTTTATTGAAGGATTGTCATTATCTCATCATAAATCTGTGATACTGGTTTCGGTGGATCGTCTATCTAAGTAGGCACATTTTCTGCCATTAAAGCATCCTTATACAGCTGTCACAGTGGCTCAAGAGTTTGTTTTTGTTTTGGTTAAATTACATGGCATTCCTCAAGCAATCGTTTCTGACAGAGACTCTATGTTGACAAGTTTGTTTTGGAAGGAATTATTCAAATTACAGGGTGTGCAGCTTCATATGAGCAGTGCCTATCATCCGCAATCAGATGGGCAGACTGAGGTGGTTAACAAATGCTTGGAAACATATCTCAGGTGTTTTTGTTTCCAGCAGCAACATCAGTGGATGCAGTGGTTACATTGGGCTGAATTTTCCTATAATACTTCTTATCATTCTTCTATTATCTAGGTATAAGATCAGGTTATGCTGGATCAGCTAATTCAAAAAAATTTTGGTCCAAATGCTCCATCTCACATCCAATCCCCAATCCTTTGATTGGATCTAGGTTGCCAACCTCCTGTTCTTTAGTCTGTTAGCAACATAAAGGTACAAAACTAGAGTTCATATTCCTACTATCCATGTATGAAACAATCTCAAACTTGATAGCTTGAGCTCACTAATGTAGCAACAACAAGAGTGGACCTTTGAAAGAGCACATTCAAAATATCTGGTTAATGGATTGATAGTAAAAAAAAAAAGGTAGACTGTGCGTGGCAGTTAAGTTCCATGGATGTTATGCTTTCGTTACATAATCATTTGACATGTTATTCTCACTATTCAACTAGTGTAGCTTCCTCTACTGCTTTGGGTTAGCAATTGTGTCTTTATCATATGTACAGTAAACAGAAACACCCAAAACCGAGGATATGAAGAGGTGCTTTGCTGGATGTGTGCTATTATTGATGGGAAAGATAATTGTATGGTACAAAACGATGGGCAAGTTGATTACGATGAAGGAATGCAAAATGTGCGATTGTGTAGTTTGATTAACTCATATCTTTATTCTTACAGTTGTCTCTTCCTACTTGCTCATTTCTGTTTCATGGGGAAGTCTTTTATTGGTGATTCCCTTAATTGCATAGTATGAGTTTGTGCACCTGGACAGGGGAAATGATCAATATGCAAGTTCCTGATAATAGGAAGGAACAATAGGTTTTATCTATTTCTTTTGTAATGGCTTTTATCGGCTTCTTCTGTTTTTGAATATATGCATTTGCAATGTAGAGTCCATTGTGCATGGGCTTTCACATATGACCTTTATCTTTGGCATATATATAGCTAGCTCGTTATTACTTTCTGCCTCAGCCTTATGACTCTTATTGGGTGGCGGGTGGTGAATTAAGTTGCCATGAATGACAAGTTCCTTGAGCAGCTTCTAAGAATAGTCTTCTCGTGGAGGAATCAAAGAAGAACGGATCACAGAGATGTAAACAATTAAGAGGGGAAAGTTTCATATGTATCTAAATATAACAGTGAAATGAATGCCAAGTTCTGCATCAGAACATTACTACTGTTTAACATATCCTTTCATCCGCACGCATGACAAACCTTTCTGCTAGCTGAATCTAAAAATATTGAGGTTATTCAGTGATAATGTAGAATAAATGGAAGGGTGTGTTGATTTTTTCCAGAAAGAATAGGTAGAATACGTAAGAAAAGAAGAGGTTTTTTGATGGGTTTTCCTACCAGAGTATGCTATGCAAGTCTTTAGCTCTATTTGAATCTTTTTCAAGGGTTTTTGATGGTGTTCTTTGTTGAACAGGTCTATCTCCATTGCACTCAGAAAGAAATATTTTGGCAGAAATTTGAAGCATGTCATCAAAAGCCGGTTGAGGTGGTAAAAGAGCTGGTGCTAATTTTTTCCTCCAATAACTGTGCTCACAAGGCTCAGGCCACTTTATCCTTGCGGTTGGATCCTTTTGTATTTGTTGCTATTGTTATATGTAATTTTTTTGAGACAATTGATACATTAACTAATGCTTTATGTAACTTTTTTTGATTTAGTGAATATTTTCAATATTTGTAGAGGTATATTTGCAATATGTAAAATATTAGGTGCTTATATGTAATTAAAAATTGTACTATATATAAATACCATACTCCTTTAACTTTAGTAAATATGGAATAAAAACCACAAATTTAGGGATATTTTTAAGTATGTAGGGAAGTTTATGTAATATATAAAAATTAGGGACTTATATGTAATTATAAGATAGTTGAGAGATGTATATATAAAATTATGGGAAATAAAAAATAAATTTAGACATATTCTTAAGCATATAAGGATATTTATGTGAAATAATATATTAATTCAGATCTCAATTAAGTTGGTTATCAAACAACTCTTAATAGAAGTCTAATATATTTTAAGTACTTATTAAATTATAGATTTAGATAATAGATAGTAAATTAAATTTTAGACATTTTAATTAAGTGTTATCAAACGCCACCTAAATTAGAAGTCTTTCAAAATCTTAAATATTTTTCTGCAGTGGACTTCGATATACCAAAATATATTGAACAGTTATAATTCTACAACTATTCATCCTAGGGAGTTATTAACAGAAAAATCTTCCATCAAAATAATGTGAAAATAACTTTCTCGTTCTTATTCAATAACATGCATAAAAACAGAGCTTGGACATGTTAATGTTGATCGTCGCAACTCGCAAGAAGAAGGGGGAGATGAGGGACAGGAGAACGAGGTGAAACCCCGGAAACACAGGAGGAAAGGGAAGTGATAGATTTATCTAAGCCGACTACACAAGATACAGATTTATTCCTCATGCAAAACTTTCGTAAGAACAGTCATAAGCAAATAATGTAAACTCTTGGACGTCGCTGGCTTCCGTCCGAACAACAGCCGATCTAGGGGTGGGTCACTTTCATCCGTTGGTCAGTTTCTAACAACTCCCTAGAATACTTGGCGTGAACGAGAGGCGCTATCCGAGCAGTACTGGATCTCGATCTCTGCCGTCCAATTTAAAACAAGGAAAGGAGGACCAAGTAGAGACACGCTCAGAGAAAGAAAGAAAGAAATATATATATATATATATATATTATATATATATATATAGAGAGAGAGAGAGAGAGAGAGAGAGAGAGTTACGGACCAAATTGCTGGATGAACACTCCGAGCTCCACAGCCGCCAACTGGATCCTTTGCAAGCAAGAACAGAGCAACTGTAGCAGAACAGGGTATCGTTTCCTACCTAAGAATAACTAAGGAAGAAGAAACTATTGATTACCTAATCTATGGAAGAAGACAGGAAGATATGCATGGGAAGAAAGAGCAGAGATATGACAGAAGAACGAAGCAGGAGAACAAGCTGGAGGGTTTTGGATTCCAATTGCCATGACTCCCTCGGGTCTTCCATTCTCTTGTATTTATAGCAGACATTTCTCATTACTGGGAGCTACACCACAACAGATTGGTGAGTCACCCATAACAGCCAACTAAAAGGCATTCCAATGTTAACTACTTCAGTTAAACAATCAACTACCTCTAACTGGACCAACTACCTGAACTATCTTCAAACTATCTCTAACTGGACCAACTATCTTCAAACTAACCACCATTAACCCGCTACCTTAACGCTACCTAACAATACTCCCTTCCTTCAAAGACCTTGTCCTCAAGGTCTGCATGTAGTTTGGGAATTGAACTGTTCCATCAGTAAAAAAGAAAACAAAAACATTGGCTATTGTGGGCAATTCCTCAAACAGATGGAAATCCAAACGAGAAAGCAGGAACTGCCGTAGATGAGCTAATGTTAGCGGTGGCTTTGGTGGCAGTTTCGGTGGTGGACGATATAGCCAACTGAATGTTACAGTAGAGAGATCAGCACAGCCATAATCATCTCCATGATCGCCTCTTTTGACAAGGCCCTCCTTTGTTATCCTTCTGCAGGGCACTGGTGGTGATGATGGATCACGGATACAATGCGAAGGTACCCCAACAATCACAAAAACTCATCCGTCATCTTCTCTGTTATCTCCAGGAAATGACCAAGGTTGTCCTGGACAACAGTGTGCACGCCCTGCTTTTGGGGAGCACCAACCTGCAGTTGTTTGCACTTTACCTGCGGCACGACGATCTCACCAACATCGGCAAAAACATCTAATACATGCCGCTGGCCTTCGTCGAGGATGTGATTGGTGTCGATGAGGCTGCCCACGAACTCTTCTACACTGAGGTCTTCAGCGGCCGATACTACGTCCAGTAGGGTCTCTCCAACGGCCCCCTCGATGTCGACTCCATCTTCTACTGTACCCACAAGTCGTCGGTGGTCGAGACCTTCGATATCCACTTCAATGGGCACGGAACTCGCCTTGGGAGTCTTCGGTGCTCCAATCTGATGCAGCGTCTGCAAAGACTTGTCTTCTTTGTCTGTCGATGAGACGATGGACCGCCTGGGAGTGCTGGTTGCAGGAGTAGGAAGGACTGCCGTGTCCATGAGAGAAGGTGACTTCCGCAATATGGTTGTTGGTGGCTCTGCTTCCCTGGTGTTGGACACAGGAGGAGGAGCAAATGCATCTTGGAAATCTTGAACACATCGGGAATTGAAACTTGGAGCTTCCACCGTATACTGACACCTTAAATCAGACATATTATAACTTGCTGATGATATAGATATTTTATCCATCACACATGTCTGCTCTACGATGGGAAACACGTTCTGAGATGCTTTGCAATTCTGCACAACCCAAGGCCTTGGAAGCTTGTGATGATTTGTGGATCTAAAATATACATGTAGTCCTTCAGCTAAATCAAACCAAGAAGTTGAAGGTCTTGAGGCAAGAATGCTCCAAAACCAGTCTAAAGCCTTACCTTGGAGATAAGAGGAAGCCGTATCTACCCTATGGCCTATTGGGGTGTGATGAAATGAAAAATAAGCATTTGCATTCTCAATCCACACAGAGGGATCATAGCTTCCATCATATATTGGGAAACTAAGTGAATCAGAAGCAAGAGCATGTGAACCTTGGAGATGAATCTTGCGATGATCACTCAAGAACTTTTTATCTTTCAAACCTGAAAGCTCTTGACAGCAGACCTCTACATCTTTCTTCATCTCACCCAAGAACTCCTGAAGCATCACACGAATAGCTTCTAATTCTTCAGGTGCCATGGGAGAGGCAGAGATGGCGCTGCTCAGAGAGGGCTCAGACACCAAATTGTTACGGACCAAACTGCTGGATGAACACTCCGAGCTCCACAGCCGCCAACTGGATCCTTTGCAAGCAAGAACAGAGCAACTGTAGCAGAACAGGGTATCGTTTCCTACCTAAAGAAGAACTAAGGAAGAAGAAACTATTGATTACCTAATCTATGGAAGAAGACTGGAAGATATGCATGGGAAGAAAGAGCAGAGATATGACAGAAGAACGAAGCAGGAGAACAAGCTGGAGAGTTTTGGATTCCAATTGCCATGACCCCCTCGGGTCTTCCATTCTCTTGTATTTATAGCAGACATTTCTCATTACTGGGAGCTACACCACAATAGATTGGTGAGTCACCCATAACAGCCAACTAAAAGGCATTCCAATGTTAACTACTTCAGTTAAGCAATCAACTACTTCTAACTGGACCAACTATCTTCAACTATCTCTAACTGGACCAACTATCTTCAAACTAACCACCATTAACCTGCTACCTTAACGCTACCTAATAGAGAGAGAGAGAGAGAAGACCTCGGTTGGGTCGATCGATTAGAACCCTTACTTAAAAGCAAAAGGTCCCAAGTTCGATTCTTGGGAGGATTTACCTGATTTACATGTAATTTTCGAGGTGTGTAGATCTAGAGTTTTTTCGGTCAAGTGAGATAAGAGCAATACGGGTACACGGAAAGTAAGAGCTGCAAAGTCCTGATCTTGAAGTTCACGAATACCAATCCTGAGTTCACAAAGGCGGAATTTTCTCATTACCAATATATATATATATATAGAGAGAGAGAGAGAAAAGAGAGTAGTAATCACAATGGGATTCAACGATTTTGAAGAATAAACATGTGAGCACACTTATTAGCTTGAGACCGTCACCAACTCCGCACCAAACCATGTAGAAGGAAACTTAAACAAGTGTGCAGGTAGCCCTAGCGTCCATCCAGATCAATACGCAAATTGCTTAGATGCCATTGACACCGCAGTCTTCCCGCTTAAGAGAGACATCACAGGCTTCCCCTCTTTAATAAAAGACTTGCCCTGCAGGAGGGTGGGAGGGTTAATGGTTATCCACTGTAGTATAATCATCTTCCCTGCCGACGTCTCCGCCAGAGAAGTGGTCCATAGTTGGCCTCGTTTAAACAAAGGAAACAACAGTGTAACAGGACAGCGCTAGGAAGACGTACAACAAAGAAGGAAGAGAGAAGCCGGGAGGGACGAACCGGTAACGGAGGCACGTTGATCCGCGGAGGGCGCTGATTTAGTCTGCGTTCACGAGTCCCGTCCAACTGTTCCGCCGGACTTCACCACTTGGTCCCCACTTTTCAGTTATATTTATTTAATGCAGGGAGGGACACGAATATGCGCTATTATGCTTATCATCGGGTTCTCTACCCGTTCTGGCCTATAAATTTACGGGCTCCACGAGGGTATTGTATGCTTCTTGTTGCGTCCTCCTCTCAGTTTGGTCCTCTTCTTCCGCCTCCCCTGCTTCTAGCTGTTGGCGTGGCTTGTTCTCGCAGACAGCGAGATAGATAAGAGAAAGGGAACCATGAAGAACTGTGTCCCCTTCTTCTTGTTTCTGGTCTCCGTGCTGGCCCTCTCCCCAGTCCTCTCCACCGCCCAGGACTTCGATTTCTTCTACCTGGTTTTGCAGGTTAGGGACAGGAGAGCCCGAGGAGCGCTTATGTTTTTGTGACTCTTGGGGTAACTTCCCCTGTTACTCGATCTTGTGGGTATATGATACTAACATCAATGATGCATGTACCTGTTTCCTTTGGTGATCACTGATAGTGGCCGGGTGCTTACTGCGACACCAGACGGAGCTGCTGCTATCCGACCACCGGAAGCCGGCCGCGGACTTCAGCATCCACGGTCTATGGCCCAACTACAACGACGGCTCCTACCCGTCCAACTGCGATCCGGACAGCCCCTTTGATGCCTCTAAGGTACGCAACCGCGAGCTTTTTCCTTGGAACGGATTTCTCTCTCTCCATCTCTCCCTCACTCCACGGAAAGGATCGATTCCAGAATCTCTGGGAAGTCACGGATTGGTTGCTGGAATACGTTTTTATTTTTATTTTATTTTTTTGGGGGTGGGGGGGCAACATTTTCCCACCTTTATAATATTAATTATTATCTCAATATAATAATAATAATAAATAAGATAAATTAATTAATAACATCTAATTGTAATATCAGAGATTCTTATTGTAAGATGACTTAATATATATTGTAATAGAAAATAACATTTATTATAATGAGTCATAGTTCGAATTGGAAAATAAGTCAAATATTTAATAATTTTTTTAATTAATTTAATTTAAAAATATAATTGAGAGAGTCATTAGTATGCCATGTCTTTTGCCGTCCATGTAATTCGCAGCAATTCTCGTGTTGTGGTCATGTGGTGGAACTGGGAGGGGCTTGGGAGAGGGGGGGTGTGGGATCTGGGAATTGGAGGGTTGGTTCCCAGTGCTTAGCCACAGGATTATTGAACCAAAAAAATAATACAATTCGCAGTAAACTACACGTCAACTCATGATTTGGGCACATAGAGAAACATGCGCATTCCTCTGCCAACGTGCTAACGATGCAGTTCCATCTTCCCATCTGGACTAATTTTAATACTATTTGAGAGCAGATCAAGGATTTGATCGGCCGGATGCAGGCCGAGTGGCCGACGCTGGCGTGCCCGAGCGGCGACGGCCTCACCTTCTGGGAGCACGAGTGGGAGAAGCACGGCACCTGCTCCGAGTCCGTCCTGGATCAGCACCACTACTTCCAGACCGCCCTCGACCTCAAGGACAAGCTCAACCTCCTCGGCATCCTCAGAGACGCAGGTGATTGAGCTAGCTAGCGTTCCTACTGAACTAAAAACACAGCTTTCAGTATAGCATAGAGTTCCAAGCCAGTGGCCTCGCCTTATTGCTAATGCAAGGAATGTTGTGTTCAACAACACAGGTATCGAGCCGGATGGTGGCTACTACAGCCTCAGCAGCATCTCCGGGGCGATCAAGGCGGCCACAGGGTTCACGCCAGGGATTGAGTGCAATGTGGACGAGGCCCGGAACAGCCAGCTATACCAGGTCTACCTCTGCGTCGACAGTTCGGCCAGCGGGTTCATCGAGTGCCCGAACCTACCACGGAGGAAGTGCTCCTCGAGAATCGAATTCCCAGCATTCTGAGCTTTAATTGGAGCACTCCCAGGGCTGCAACCATTAATTGGCGGAAGGCTAGATTTGCTCTCAGGTAACTCCTGCTGCGGTTAGACAGAGACAGCTCCTGAAAAACGCTCCTATAGGCCAAGGGTTTACAAAGTCGACATTTTGCATAACTTTTGCTTTCGCTGCATAGTTTGCACTGCCCAATTAAAGTCTTATAGAGACATCGGGCCGGTTGCTATGTAATAAAGTTCCTCAGGGAAGGAATTGTACTCCCGAAGATATTGGTGATTGCTTTTGTTATACAAGAAAATTAAAATCTCCTAACAATATATAACATGTCATAGGATGGTAAGATTCAACTTCGCTAAGTTTCTTCAACACATGTCAAGAGAACTGAATTGAAGCTACGGATGACTCAACAATCTAACACAGGTTAAGCGCCCGAGTGCGACCTCTGCTTCTACACTTGGAGGTAGAAAAAGGATGAGAAACTAACACGACAAAGGAAAAATAGATGTTCTTACTTATCCGGTAGAGGGGTATCAACTAATAAGCATCGACGAGCTTGACTCGGAATGACTCCGACCGTCTGATCTTTAAATGTGTCCCAGCCCAAGAAAAGTCCAGTTTGTGTGCATTAGGTCCAGCCTGGGGCTGATCTTAGGACCCATTCGGAAAACTTAAGACTGACCCCGTTTGTATAGAGAGAGAGAGAGAGAGAGGAGAGGGGGGAGATAATGGAAAAATATTTAGTGCACATCAAAAGATGTGTATTAAAGATCCATTTAGTTGGTTGTAAAATATATTCATAGGAAAAAAATTTCAAAGAATAATATTTACAGAAAAATAAAAAAACATAATTACTTGTTTGCTACTCAAGAAAATGATTTTTTTGAAAAGACTTTTCGATGCTTATTTTCAGTAAAATATTTTTTCTTTGATATCTACCCTCGCTCAACTTGCACCAACAGCATCCCCTCCCTCATCTCCCTCCATCCCCTTATCCGAGTAGTTTCCTGGGGGTTATGAAAGCAGCGACTGTTCAAGGAGGGAGGCGGTGGTGTGTCCCCTATGGGAGCTGCAACTTCTGCCTCCTCCTCCAGCTCTGAAACCCCATCTCTGCTCTGTCCCTCTCCTGTGCATCCGCCATTGATTTCCACGCTCTCGCTTCTACTGATATTGCTGCTTGCGCTAATCAAAATAGTAGGATACACAAACACCATATATAACTATTTATATCAAGATCGATAGAGAAAAGTGAGAGGTGAAGGGGCAACATGCCGATCAACAAGGACTCCCCAAGAAGCAGGGGCTCGGGTGCCAGTGTGAGGAAGCTGGCATCAAAGAAGTCAATGTTGTTCCATGGATGGCTCCCTACGGAGCATCGGACTGTCCGGCGGCTGAAGATGTAGCCCGACTTGTTGGCCGATTCAAGTAGGAGGACGTCAGGGAAGGATATGCCATCATATGAGTGTCCTATAAGCCAACTCACATTAGTGATGATACTTGTAATCTTATATTAATCTCTTTTATTAATAATATTAATAGTATTTTTTTACTCTATATTACACGCATAAGATGATATTATATATTGTGATATTTATGAATCTGTGTAATAAAGATTAGGATTATAATGAGATAATGATAATAAGACATATCCTCTTTGAGCACATATCCTAAATATTCCTCGTCATAGGTGCTGGAAATCGACTTAGGGCATCACATGCACAGCAGAAGTAAAACAAAAATAATTTTCATCTAAGTACTTGATCGGGATATGATGTACGGTGCATGTAAACATACATACAAACAAGGTGTGGGATCATCTCACCTAAGAGAGATCGTATATCCCCTGAAGCGCAAAACTAGTCATTGGTTTGAAGGAGCTCTAGCGAGACTCCCTCTAGCGGTATCCACACAGTGGATGACTAGCAATGACAATACCTCCTTATCCGACAGAGTCTCTCCTTCACATCGTTCAATGCTACACAGCAGCTAGTAGCAGTAGGTAGTAGCGGCAACAAGAGAGATAGTCCTCTTGGATCCCCTCTCACTAAGGGAGGCTATAGGAAGGAGAGATGGGAAGGAGGAGGAGGAAGAAGGAGGCTTCCCATTGAGATCTAATCTATGATCTTTAGGAGAATCCCTTCTATTTATAAAGAGCCTTAAAGGACACCCCATTAGGGACATCTCGTCATGCCATGATTACAGGGACACTTCATCAGGGACACCTCATCATGTCATGATTACAATGACACCTCGTCATGTCCTGATTATAGGGTGATGATGTGTCCTCCTTCTAGAAGGGGCGAGGTGGCTTGATCCTAATATGCTCCTCTTAATGGATCCTTTCACTATAGACCCAATACATCTATAATAGGTTAAAGAAGACTTATTGTATAACTGTTATCTAATCCTCTATTCATCGCATTATCCACCTTATGTGTGTGACCCTCTAGACCAATATCGAGCTGGCCCTGAGTTGCACCTGTTGGGTTGAATGTGTTTTGAAATTTTCTAAAGTTGTATTTTAATGATGACCAATGAACATCACTCATAATTTATTTTTGATGATGATATTTTGTACATATTAAAATGATGACTAATTGAACATGTTATACATTTTATACATATTACAACAATGCTTAAACAACATGTTTTTGATGTTTAATATCTCACATTTTAATAATAATATCTTGTATTAATGGTTTACAATTTATATTTTCAGGTTTACACAAATTTGTCACAGTGGTGTTGACACAGTCCACCTGTGGTGTCAACACAATGTTCTGTGGTGTTGACACAGTCCACCTGTGGTGTCGACACAGTCCACCTGTGTGTCGACACTAGATGACTGTCCCAAAAGCCTGTTCTGAAGTAGCAGCCAGTGGTGTCGACACAGTCTGCCGGTGGTGTCGACACACAGGTGGACTGTGTCGACACTAGATGACCGTCCCAGAAGCCTGTTCTGAAGCAGTAGCCTGTGGGGTCGACATAGTCTTCCTGTGTGTCGACACACTTCGACTGAAACTAAAAAATGTGAATTTTCTGGACACGTGGCTGCTTGGAATCAAGGGATTTGACCTAGATTTCTGTGCCCATACCCCAAGGCACCTTATGGACATATGGGGCTATAAATACCCATGATTCTCCTACCCTAAAGGCAAGAAAGTCCATACACTTCCAGAAGAAGCTTTTTGGTGGAAAAAAGGGACTTTCCAGATCTGGCTCCATCTCCAGAAGCTGCAGGCCATCCTTTCAAGAGGAAGGACGTGGGAATCAAGGGGAATCTCTGGAGAGAAGGTTGCTGTGCTAGGAAAGGGAGCAGATCCAACTGAAGAGCAGCAGTAGAAGAGGGATTTCTAGCATTTCAGATGCCATCAAAGCAGAGTATCTCCAACTGAGGAGAATCTCCACCGAATTCCATCAAGGCTCCTCAATTCAAGCGTCTGCAAGACCTCTTCACCGAAGAACATCCAATTCATACTTCAACATCCAATTCATACTTCTTTCACCTAATTCTTGGAGTGTTCATCTTATTTCTTCTTGTGAGATTTGTACATGAAGTTCTGTACAGATTTCTGAGTTTATTGAGTCTGTGAATCAGATTATTACTAGAGGATCTGATTTCTTTCGTGTTTGATCTAGCTTTTGTATTGTGAGCCATCGAGTTTTGGTTTGTGAGTCGTCGCACTCACTATGTGGTTTGAGCCGTCGTGCTCAATTTGGAGTCGTCGTGCTCCGATTGTTGTTTGAGCCGTCGTGCTCAATTTGTGAGTCATTGAACTCAAGTTGTGTATTGAGCCATCGTGCTCAAGGGTGTTTAGAGTCGTCGTGCTCCGGTGTGAGTTGTACTCTTTTGAGTATTGGAGCCTCACTATGTGAGGGGTGGATGTAGGAATCACTGGTGTGATTTCCAACCACCCACCTAAAAATCCTTTGTGTAATGGTTTGATCTGCTTATCTGCGCTAGATGCTTGCATAGGATTTTGCTTTCACACTAAGTGTTTAATTGCTTCGCACATAATCTACACACACCCACACTTCATATCAGTAAATTGTTTGTCTGAATTGATCTCTAATTCGAAGTAATTTTGAATTGCTTAAGCTTCCGCAGTAATTTGTGTCAGATCTATTCAACCCCCCTTCTAGATCTGATCCATCCACCTATTTGATCCTACAATTGGTATCAGAGCAGGTTAACCACTCTAATTGTTAGATCTAATTCTTTGTTACATTGATTCACTATGATTAGATCTAATAGTCTTTTGAGTTTTGGTATAATGTCAAATTGCTTTAATCTGCATGAATTTTCTGTTACAATTTCAGAGAAATCCCCAAGCTCATTTTCATCGAATTTTTCAGAGGATTCACAAAGAAAAGGAGCAAAAGAAATTCACAAGTACTTAACGGCAAAGAAGAGCTTCAATGAATCCAGAAAATCAACAATTCAAGACTTTGGCTCTAACAGCACATTCCATGAGTTTAGAGCATTCTTCATCCTCTTCAGAACACAAGAGTTCAAATGGGTCTACAAGGTCAGGTAAATCAATTCCAGATCCATTTATGTATTCTAATTCTGATTCTGATGCAGATGAAGGCATGTCTTATGTTGAATTGATTGAATTCTGTGAGAAGATACAAAATCTTAATGCAAAGCTGAACACTAAAAATAAAGATTTGAAAAAGACTTTAAAACATTGCCACAAAGAAAGTGAAAATTTGAAAAGTACACTTGAATTGCTCCAGAACAATGATAAAGATCCTTCATAAGAAAATGAGAATTTGAAAATTGAAGTTAAGAAACTGAATTTTGAAAAAAGAAAGTTTGAAAGATAAAATCAAAATTTATGAAAACAAGTTGTCCAAGTTGAAAGAAAATCATGATTAGTTGGAATATGAAAATCTTGATTTGAAAGATGAAAATGAAAAATTGATTGATCACAATGAAAACTTCAAATTTGATAATGATCAATTAAACAAACAGATTTCTAACATGGCTCATGATCATCAAATAAATGAAAGATGCGAACAACTTGTTGAAGAAAATAATCATCTATAAAGGAAGATTGAATGCTTGTTGCATGACAAACCATTGGACAATGACTGTAGCAATTTAAGTAATAAAATTACTGATTTGGAAAAACAAATTGCTCAATTTGAAAATAAAAAAAAAAACAAGATGAAAAATGGTTTAGATGTCATCCTAAATAAACTTCAAATTTCAGAAAAAAAAAGTTGTTACATTAAAAGCAGAAAAACAAAAGTTTTAAGATGAATTGAAGAATACTACAAACACAAGTCTTACTTCTGTAAAAAATAAAGAAAATGAAAAGAAAACTAAAGTAATATTTGTTAAAGCTGCTGCGAACAAGAACTTTGATATCTCTAATGAAAAATCAGTGAAAGTTCATGTTCAGAAAAATATTCAAAAATAAAATGAGAAAAATGGCAAAAATGCTGCTAAGAAGAAGAATCTTGTTTCTGTGAAAAACAAGAAAATTGAAACAGAAAAATAGAACAATTTACACAGGATTTCTCTTCCACACTTCAGAAGTTTTCCAAAGAAAGTTCAATATTCACATCATGCCAAGAGCTACCAAAAGGTACCTCCTTCTCCTCATGGTAAGCCTCCTCACATGAAAAGGAGATTCCAGCAAATGCAAATATGCCAAGGTAAGTACCAGGTAAGAAATGATCTCATTGCTTTAATTGTAATAAATCTGGTCATTTAGCCAAATTTTGCTGGAATAGAGATCAACATTTCTATAAATATGCCAAATCAGTCCAGTGCTTCACATGTCATAATTGGGCATACTTCTAGGGAATGTTGGCATAGAATTGATAATCTTGTGCATGCTTCCATGTTTCATGTTAATGTACATAAGAATAAAGATCATGTTTATGCTCAAAACACTCAGAAATTCTATGTACATGAAAATAAAATTGTTGCACAAAAGATCTCTTCTGAATTCCATGTTAAAAATCTCAATGATAAAAATCTAAAAAATAGAAAACAAATTGTTCAGTATGTCAGTGGTGCATTTTATACTAATAACTCTAAGATTAGAAACCAAGATTATAGTGTTTCTAGTCTTCAGAAAAATGCACCCAATATAAAATCCTTTTGGATTCAAAAATCGTTGTTGCAGATTCATGGAAGATCCTTAGGACCCAAACAAGTTTGGGTTCTGAAATGTGCTGCTTGAATGCTGAATGTAGGGATCCTTGTAGTCAATTTCAAGATGAAGGCTTCATGACTAAGGCTACAAGGAAAGTAAGTGAAGAGAATGAAAGAAAATGAACATCTCACCAGGTAAATACTTCTGAGAGATTCCTTGCTAAATAAAAACTGAAATCAATTAGAACTCTTATGCAAAGATCAATTGGTATATCAAATAGTGAACTGTGGAAGGACAAGTCAGGCTTGTCTAGAAACTATCATTATGTGTGAGGAATAACCTCCGCCAAGTACCAATGATCTTCCTTGTGTAAGAGTCATTAATTAAAAAAAATGGTTGTGATTGAAACATGACTGCTTGTTTATTTCATTTCTTCCATGATGATTTTTGCTTGAATTACTTGCAAAAGTTTTCACATCATGCATATGTAACTAAGAATCATGATTTTGTTGAAAACGCTCAGAAACTCCATGTGAATATAAATTGAACATTTCATGAAAAACATAGATGCATTAAACAAAGAATAATTGTGTTATGGAACTAATGTTGCTCATAGTTCCATTAATGACAAAAGTGCATCTATACTAAAAAGAAAATTCTCTTGGATTCAAAAAGGTTCATTACTGCAATCTAACTCTTGCTCCACTGTAGGACCCAAGAAGGTAAGGGTCCTAAGGCCGACTTGATCAGCAAGTTGATGAGCCTTGTAGCCATACCTTTCCATCTAAAATCAAGACAATGGCTATGCAAGGCAAGAAAATTGGAAACCACAAGTAAAACCCAAATGAAGACTGTTCAGGTAAAACCTCATATCATTTCCAGATTGAACTGCTTAAGTTAAAGAAAATTCTTAGAGTCTTATCTGAACAATGAAGAGTGTGTTTTGATGTTGCTCCCAACAATAATTTGTGTCATAACATTTGGAATCATGTTTGTATTATCATGCTGACTTAACTGTGCCCATGATTCTATGTGAATATCAACTGCTTTGACTTTTTGGTATATCAAATGATGACATGTGGAAAAACAAGTTATACTTGTTTGGAAGCTATCATTATGTGTGAGTAAAATACTCCGCCAAGTACCAAAAGTCATGTTATGCTTAAGGCTAATTGTGTGCATAATCATGTGTGAATTGCTTACTAGCTTTTTCATTCCATGCACATAATAAGGGGGAGTAAATTTGAAAAAGTGCAAAAATATTCTTGAAAATACAATGAATTTCATGCTAAAACTAATGAATAATTGACCTTTTTGCAGTGACTATATGGTATATCAAATGGTGAAATGTGAAAGGACAAGTTAGGCTTGTCTGGAAACTCTCATCATGCGTGAGAAAAATTCTCCGCCAAGTATCAATAGTCTTTTCCTGCATAAAGGTCACCATGAAAAATGAAAATCTCAAAAACTTTATTTTAAGTCTTTGAAACACTTTTGAGTCTTTGAAAAACTTTTCTTCTTCAATAAATTGTCTGTTGATGTATTCTTGATCATGTTCATATCTTTTTGTGCAAACTGCGTTGAATGAACATATCTGAATTGCTTAAATGATCATTTCATATCATGCATATCTTATGGGGGAGTGAGTCAAAAGAATCTTTGAGTGAAATGCTGGAGCAATATTCTTTCATATCTGATTTATCAACAACTCCCATTCAGTTTATTGACAAATGTTCTTGCAAATAAATTCTTCACTCTCACATTGCATTGGCATTTTTGGTATATCAAATGGTGATTTGAAGAAAGACAAGTCAGGCTTGTCTAGACACTTTCACTATGCGTGAGTATATGTCTCCGCCAAGTATCAAGAGTCTTGTATGCAATTGTTGAGGGGGAGTCTTTGTCTTGCAATAAAACATTCTTGTTCATTCTATTTTCATTTCATTCCATTCCTATCTTTTCAATAATCCTCATGTTCACCTTGTGAGTGGGAGATACATGAAAGGGGGGGTCATTGTCACATTCCTTGACTTTACTTGTCTATCTTGAACCCCAAACTCATCAGAATGTTTGAGTCATTGTGCTATTTTCTTATGAGAGAATTAAGACATTGAAACTAAACTCATTGTGCATTTAGTTTAATTTCAAAGATTCATTATCATTTCAAGGTTAAACAATCTTAATACTGAATGTCTTTAAAATATCTTGCAAAACACTTGTAGGCACATGAGTGGCTTTACTATTTAACATGTGTATGTTTAAGCTTCATTTTTATCACATGTTAAGAATCATTTTCTAAATTCGTAGTCATGACTTTTCTGGTCAAAGCAAACATATTCCTGCAAAATATCAAAAGAAAATGATCAACAATCTGGAAGATACAAACAGAGCAATGCAAATTCTTGAACCACTGAGTAACCGGGCCATTTCACCTATAAAGTGATTTGTTTCGCATCAAAAAGTGGAAATCAAAGTTTCCAACTCTGTGTAAGATAATGAAAGTTAAACCACTGACTAATCAGGAGGTCTTGCATCTAATCAATGTGATCTCTTGCACTGAAAAGTGAGACTTAACTAATTTATTCTTGTATTCTTTCCCAGTTAAAAATGACAGAAAAATCAAATTGACAGGATGGAAAAGCTTAAGACCTTAATAAAGTTCATGTATACTGAGCTTAGACCTATTATTCTACATTGTGTTAAAATTAAAGCTCCTAACATCCTTGTTAAATACTTTTGATCACTCATATAGGTCACTTTTCTTCACATTTGCATCATTATTTTAACCACATTCAGATCATTATATCTTGCAATACCTTGTGTTGAGTGTGTCTTTGTGATTAAACTTTGTTGCACAATACCAAACACACAAAACTTCTCTCATATGTCAATATCACTTTGCCTCATTTATTTTGATCATTTCTGACCATTCATTTCCTACATTTCATTTCTTGATCTCCTACAATCTTTGTTTCTCTCTCTTATCTATCTTTTTGATGCTGTCAAAAAGGGGGAGAAAGATCTTTAAAGGGGAGAAAGTTTCTTATGAGAGAAAGTTCAAAGGGTGAATATGGTCAAGGGGAGTTATTGCAGTCAAGGGAGTCAGGCTGTTGGGAGATTGTGCATATATTTTGTATTTATATATATATATATTGCATGAGTAAATAATATTGTGATGTATGGATTGTTTATATATATACATATGTGTGATGTATATAGTTCTGCAGTTTTAAGTTCTGTTCGGGCAGCCAATAGACGTCATGATGGGTGGATGCCAATGCCAAGTCAGCGGCCACATCGATGGAAGCCAACTGAGAATTGGCGGCCACTGATGTTGACGTTGATTTTGCAGATCTGTTGCGATTTCAGATCCGGAAACGCCCCCAAAAATGTCGCCCTCTGATTTGGAAACTATTCCCCAACGGTAACCTATCCTAACCTTTATGCGTATCCGACCCCCCCACCTTTTATATTGCCTAGTTTTTGACCCAATCTATCCTTTTGACTCTTGGGTCAAAAACCTAGACTTTCTGTGCGAAAACCTGTTTTGGAACTCTTCGATCTGGCTACTGGAGGCTTCATCCGGTGATCGGCATCGACTGGAGAGGACTCTGAACATCCGGGAACGACTTCCCCATGCTGGTGTGCAGTGAAGATCAACAGGGAACCCGGATAAAGAAGGATTTGAAGGCTCTTTGGCTCTGGCCGAGGAGAGCTTCTTCAACTCAAAACATCGATTGGGGATTTTATCCAAGGCAAGTAACCCAACCACATCATCCCTACATGTGTCTAGTATGTCCCAGAAATTTTACGGATTTTTCTCGTGTCCTGGAACCCCCATTCAAGTGATCTTTTGACGTTCAATCTGTGTTCTGCACAGATAGGAACTTAACGGCAGGATCTCTTGCCGTTAAGATCTTAAGTTGGCGGCGATCTTTGTTACCGTTAACCTGGTAAACGGCCACCCCTTGCCGTTTAGTTCTTCAGGCAGAAACAGTTGGTCTGTCTGCCCTTTATAACCTATTTTCCGGGATTTCTGTACATGAGGATATGTGGTAAATCTTGTATGTTATAAAGTATATATATATACCATGGAGTATGTTATGAAATTTTGATGAATTTTCGTTTACTGCAATAATTACTGGAAATTTCTGAAACACTGTTGTGAGCATGTTAAATTACTGTTACATGATTTTGTGATAAAGTTTGATGTCATAAATTTTCTATGGTAGTTAAATCATCATCAGAATGTACTGTTACAATTTGATAAGTTTTTGATGGCTGTATAAATTATTATATTTTTCTGAAATGGAAAAACAGTGAGCATGCCTATTTAGTGTAGAAAATTTTATAAATAGTGTGAAAATAATTAAAATCCCAGAAATTAGCATATGTTTAGTACGGTCCGCATGCAAGTGTAGCATGAACTATAGGTCTGAATTATAACAATTATGTAAATTGGGCTATTTTAACCGTAGATAATATCACTATTTGAACATTATTAAATAGTAGATATTTTAGAAAATTATGAAACTTCGTATATGTGATATGTGAACAGTAAATGACCTGTGGTTAAATTTTCATGTTCATTGGATAACAGTAGGTACTGATTACAATATTTTCATCATGAAAAAGGTATGGTTTAGTGTAATTAAAAATGATTAATGTAGTTATAGCCTGATGTGAATCAGTTAGTAGTTGTTAAACTCTGAAAATAGTAGTATCATGCTAGAAAAGACTGAATTGTGTAAATATGTGAGTAAGAAATGGAAGTGTTAAATTGAGCACTAAGAGCATGTTAAAAAGGTGAAAAATGTGTAACTGTGCCAATGGGTGACACTGCTACCTTAGAGGGCTGTGGAACCGTACTGTGGTAAAGTCCCCACGGGAAAGTTCAATGTGTGTGATGTCCCATGGGCATTGGGATTAAATCCTGGAGGCGAACAAGTATCGCTAGTTAGGGTAGAGAGTGCTTCTCCGGTTCTGCACAGTAACTAAGGTTTATCACTGGAATGCCTAGGTGATAAATAAGTGTTGTGATTAGTGTGTGTCCTTCTAAAGGTGGTTTGGGCTATGTGTCACAGCATTAAGTAAATGTGAAATTGTGTTTAAGTGAAAGTGAATATGTAAATTGTGAAACCATGTAAAGGAATATGTGTCCATATGATTCCTTGTGATAGCATGTAATATAGTAAAGCCTTAAATCAATGTGGTATGTATGTAGCAAACAACAAGCTTTCATGGGTATAAATATGTTAACCAAGTGAAAATGATTTTAGAATCCATGCTAGAAGTATCTTCTTAATTATGTGTACAAACTCCGTATTTAAATGATTAATGGTCAGCATGGAAATGTGTAAAGTAATGTGATGCATGTAAGTTAATGTGTTTGGAGTTACTTGTTGAGTTCTTTTGGACTCATTCTTGCTTCGGCGTACAGGTGTAGACGTTTCTACTTCTTCCGAGGAAGTCGTTAGGAGCGACTCGGAGCTGGAGTAGGAGACATTGTGGATTTAGCATTGTATTTTCATTTTCATAAGTATGTAATAAAGGACTCTGTGTAGTCTTATGTGGACAATGTACTTATTCATTTGTTTTAGTTATGAAATGTCTAGTTTCTTTTCCTCTATATGGATTGTGGATAAAATGTGGATGATTGAATAAGATATCTCATTTAGTTCTTTCTTTTCCGTTGTCATATGATATTTATATTTGTCTATATTTCAGCCTATCGTACTAGTGTTGGGTAAATGTCCCACTGTGGCGACGCTTTCTATATCGACGTGGGTTGGTAGAACCGTACCTATATAAAGAGGGTCGTTACAGAGATTGGTATCAGAGCGATGGTTGAGATTGTACATAAATATGCATATACCATCATCTTCATTATATGCTATGTCCCTTTAGATTGTCCATGTAGTTAGGAATCTGATAGATTAGTCCTTAATTGTGATTAAATTATTTTGCAGTATATGGCTTCACGCGGTAGACGCGGTGGTGTACCTGCTCGTGATGGCGAGCAGAGGAGAGATGAGCCTCGGGGTGAGGACCAGGGTGAGCAGCAGGCCCCAGCACCCCAGGGTCCTATGCTTCCTCCTCCACCGCCAGTGGACTACAGTGTTCATGTAGGGTCTAGTGCAGGCCATGCAGACGCATGCCCATACTCAGGCTGCATTCCAGGCTCAGCTGGAGGCTCAGGTTAGAATAATAAGATAAAGTAGTCTGTTTTATTAATGCATGTTTGTTATGTTGTATGTGTTGCTTATGATGCTTGTTGTAGCAGGCTCAGGTGCCAGCTCCCCAGGCTGACCATGGTGGACCCTCCATCATGGAAAGGTTCAAGAGGATGTCGCCACCCTCTTTTAAGGGGGAGAGCGATCCGTTACTTGCTGAGAGCTGGATGAGGGAGATCAAGAAGATCTTTCGGGCTATTAGGTGCACTGAGGATGACAAGGTCACTTTAGCCACCTATATGCTACAGGTATGTGTAATTTAATTCAGTGGTTATTTCTGTAAGTATAGATTATGTTGGTTAGTCCTTATGGATGGTTTTGGAAGGAGCGAGCCGACGTGTGGTGGTCCTCATTGCTACGTACTCGGTTCGAGGATGGTGCTGTGGAGGTTGGTTGGGATGAGTTCGTGAGGCTATTTCGAGCAAAGTTTGTTCCGGAGCACATCCAGGACAAGATGGAGTAGGAGTTCATCTCTTTGACTCAGGGCTCCATGACCGTGCTAGAATATGAGGCCAAGTTTGCCGAGCTACCGAAGTATGCCCCTCATATTGTAGCTGATGAGCGCAGGAAGGTGAAGAAATTCGTGATGGGTCTGAGACCATCACTGAGGACGAGGTTGGTGGCTTTTGACCATCGTACCCTCGAGCAAGCCCGTAGTGCAGCGTGTCATCAGGAGGGAGAGATGGAGCAGTACCTGGAGGAGAAGAAGGCTTCTCAGAAGAGGCCCGCGGCTCCTTTCCAGAGGCAAGATAGGAAGAAGGCAACTTTTCAGTCACCGCAGCATCCTGTGGCATCGGGCAGTGGTCAGGTACCTTCTCAACATTCCCCTAGTGGCCAGAAGGAGTGTCCTCATTGCAGGAGGACACATGGTGGTACGGAATGTTGGAAGTTGGCGGGGAAGTGCGGAAGCAGCGAGCATAGGATCAAGGATTGTCCGAGGCTTCAGCAGGGAATCCAGCGTGGACCAGCCCCAGCAGCAGCGCCAGTGACAGGACGACCAGGGAGACCTCGAGCCCCAGCTCGAGTGTTTGAGTTAGCTCGTGAGGACGCTGAGCAGGCGGATCATGTCACCGAAGGTACGATTTTGTTCTTAGGTGTGCATGCTCGGGTTTTGTTCGATACGGGTGCTACCCACTCGTTCATTTCCGAGCATTTTGCTAGGCAGTTAGCCTTATAGTTAGGAATAGAGTCTGAGGAGTTAGAAGTCCCTTTGTCTGTGCACACACCTGCGGGCACGGTATCGACTAGGAAGTGTATTTCGTCTTTACCGGTGTGCATTGAGGATAGAGTCCTAGAAGGGTCCTTCTTCTTGCTTAAGATGAAGGACTGTGATGCCATTCTTGGTCTGGATTGGCTAGAGGAGCACTATGCGTTAGTGGATTGTCGTGGGAAGAAGATTGTTTTCTGCATTCCTGGTGAGGACGAGTTTTCTCATCCTTTGCCAAGGAATTTAGCAGGAAAGTTTGTATCTCTGCCATGAAGGCGATGCGTATGGTTAACAAGGGTTGTGACACTTTTCTTGCCAGCGTGGTATTAGTACCCAAGGCTGATGAGTCACCTACTCTTGCAGAGATAGATGTAGTGCAGGATTTTCTAGATGTCTTTCCTGATGATTTATCTGGATTGCCACAGGCGAGAGAGATAGAGTTCACTCTAGAGTTGCTTCCAGGCACCTCTCCTATCTCGAAGGCACCTTATCGGATGGCCCATGCGGAATTAGCAGAGCTAAGAAAGCAGTTGCAGGATTTGTTAGATAAGGGATTTATTCGCCCTAGTGTTTCCCCTTGGGGCGCACCTATCTTATTCGTGAAGAAGAAGGATGGGTCACTTAGGTTATGCATCGATTATAGAAAGCTGAACCAAGTGACGGTGAAGAACAGATATCCCTTACCTCAGATTGATGATTTGTTTGACCAACTGCAAGATGCATCAGTCTTTTCTAAGATTGATCTGCGGTCTGGTTATCATCAGTTGAGGATTAGGAGTGAGGATGTGTCCAAGACGGCTTTTAGAACCCGTTATGGACATTATGAGTTTTTGGTCCTTCCTTTTGGTCTGACCAACGCCCCGACAGCGTTCATAGATCTCATGAACAGGGTGTTTAGACCATATTTAGATAGTTTTATGTTAGTTTTCATTGATGACATGTTGGTCTACTCTCTGGATGATGCCACACATCGTCAGCATTTGAGGGTAGTGTTAGAGGTTCTCCGTGAGCACAAGTTGAATGCAAAATTCAGCAAGTGCGATTTTTGGTTGCACGAGGTTCATTTCCTTGGGCATGTTATCTCCAGTGCCGGTGTAGCAGTGGATCCAGCGAAAGTCCAAGCTGTTATGGATTGGGAGATTCCTAAGACTCCTTTGGAGATTCAGAGTTTTCTTGGTTTGGCGGGTATTATCGGCGATTCATTGAGGGATTTTCATCCATTGCCGCACCATTGACTCAGCTAAACAGGAAGGGAGTAAAGTTTTTCTGGTCCGAGGAGTGTGAGAGTAGTTTTCAGTTGTTGAAGATTAAGCTCACTTTGGCTTCTGTATTAGTTTTACCAAGCGGTGTAGAGGGTTTTGCTATCTATACGGATGCATCTCAGAATGGCCTTGGCTGTGTATTGATGCAGCAAGGAAGGGTAGTAGCGTATGCTTCTCGCCAATTGAAGGAGTACGAGCGAAACTATCTGACTCATGATCTTGAGCTTGCGGCAGTGGTTCATGTACTAAAGATCTGGAGACACTATCTTTATGGTGTCAGATTTGAGGTGTTCACTGACCACAAGAGTCTAAAGTATCTTTTCTCTCAAAAGGAATTAAACCTTAGGCAGAGAAGATGGATTGAGTTCCTGAAGGACTATGACTTCGACCTCCAGTATCATCCTGGAAAGGCGAATCTCGTAGCGGATGCCCTTAGTAGGAAGAGGTCATCTCTCCAGCAGGATTGGAAGATGTTGGAGGATGCAGCGTGTGTGATGACTGAGTTAGAGCCATCATTATGCCAGGCTTTTGTAGCTCAGTTGTCCATTAGGTCTTCGGTGTTGGATGAGGTGATCGATCAACAGAAAGCCGACCCTAGACTCCAAGAGTTAGTGGGCAAGGTGGGCATTGCTCGTGATGAGGATGGTGTGATTAGATTCCATCACCGTGTTTGTGTTCCTGACATCGTGGATGTCCATGAGCATGTATTAGTAGAAGCTCATAGATCTAGATTCTCTATTCATCTGGGTAACACTAAGATGTACCAGGATTTGAAGAGATCCTTTTGGTGGTCTGGCATGAAGAAAGATGTAGCAGAGTTTGTATCTAGATGTCTAGTGTGCCAACAAGTGAAGGCCGAGCGGCAGCGACCATATGGTCTTATACAGAAGATGGAGATCCCAGTATGGAAGTGGGAAGCTGTCACTATGGATTTTGTTACGGGTTTACCTCGATCTAGACGGGGTAATGACTCGATTTGGGTAGTGGTAGATAGATTCTCGAAGACTGCGCATTTCTTGCCTGTGAAGAAGAAGCAGTTAGTAGAGAGTTTAGCTAGATTGTATGTTAGTAGTATTATTAGATTGCATGGCGTACCGAAGTCGATCATTTTGGATCGAGATCCGAGATTTACTTCGAGGCTGTGGAAGGGTCTTCAGGATACGTTAGGTTCGGAGTTGAAGCTCAGTTCGGCATTTCATCCCCAGACAGATGGACAGTCCGAGAGGACTATTCAGACGCTCGAGGATATGTTGAGGGCGTGTGTGCTGGATTGGAAGGATGATTGGGAGTGCCATTTACCTCTTGTGGAGTTCGCATACAACAACAGTTTTCATGCGAGTATTGGTATGGATCCATTTGAGGCGCTGTATGGTAGGCCCTGTAGATCTCCTTGTGTTGGGAGGAGACAGGCGATAGGCAGTTGATCGGTCCAGAGTTAGTTCAGGAGACTTCGGATAAGGTCCAGATGATTAGGAAGAGGCTTGTTGCGGGCAGGATAGGCAGAAGAGTTATGCCGACAACAGGAGGAAGGATTTAGAGTTTGCAGTAGGTGAGCATGTCTTTTTAAAGATTTCGCCTACTCGTGGTGTAGTTAGATTTGGCAGCATAGTAAGCTAAGTCCTAGATTCATTGGCCCGTATGAGATTCTCCGACGATTGGGCAACGTGGCATATGAGCTAGCTTTACCCCCAGCATTAGCTAGTGTTCATCTGTTTTCCATGTTTCTATGCTCAAGAGGTATGTCAGAGATCCATCTCATGTTATTGGTCATGAGCCAGTGGAGATCCAGCCAGATCTTTCTTATGTGGAGCAACCAGTAGCTATTCTTGACCTGAAGTTCAGCATCTCCGGAACAAGAGCATTGCGTCGGTGAAAGTGTCATGGCATAACTTCTGCGAGAGGAGGCTACTTGGGAGCTTGAGGATGCAATGAGGAAGAAGTATCCTCAGTTGTTTGAGTAGTGTCAGTCTAACTTCGAGGACGAAGTTTCTTTAAGGGGGAGAGGGTGTAAGGCCCTTGATTTTCATCTTGAGTGTTTGCTTAAGTATATATGCGTATATGAGTACATACTATTGATGTATAGAGTATTGTGCATAGTATTTATTATATATATATATATATATATATATATATATATATATATATATATATATATATTGCATGAGTAAATAATATTGTGATGTATGCATTGCTTATATATACATATGTGTGATGTATATAGTTCTGCAGTTTTAAGTTCTGTTCGGGCAGCCAGTAGACGTCGTGATGGGTGGACGCCAATGCCAGGTCAGCGGCCACATCGATGGACGCCAACTGAGAATGGCAGCCACTGATGTTGACGTTGATTTTGAAGATCTGATGTGATATCAGATCCGGAAAAGCCCCCGAAAATGTCGCCCTCTGATTTGGAAACCGTTCCCCAACGGTAACCTAGTCTAACCTTTATGCGTATCCGACCCCCCCACCTTTTATATTGCCTAGTTTTCGACCCAATCTATCCTTTTGACTCTTGGGTCAAAAACCTAGACTTTCTGTGCGAAAACTTGTTTTGGAACTCTTCGATCTGGCTACTAGAGGCTTCATCCGGCGATCGGCATCAACTGGAGAGGACTCTGAACATCCGGAAACGACTTCCCCACGCTGGTGTGCAGTGAAGATCAACAGGGAACCCGAATAAAGAAGGATTTGAAGGCTCTTTGGCTCTGGCCGAGGAGAGCTTCTTCAACTCAAAACATCGATTGGGGATTTTATCCAAGGCAAGTAACCCAACCACATCATCCCTACATGTGTCTAGTATGTCCCAGAAATTTTACGGATTTTTCTCGTGTCCTGGAACCCCCATTCAAGTGATCTTTTAGTGTTCAGTCTGTGTTTTGCACAGACATGAACTTAACGGTAGGATCTCTTGCCATTAAGATCTTAAGTTGGCGGCGATCTTTGTTGCCGTTAACCTGGTAAACGGCCACCCTTGCCGTTTAGTTCTTCAGGCAGAAACAGTTGGTCTGTCTGCCCTTTATAACCTATTTTCCGGGATTTCTGTACTTGAGGATATGTGGTAAATCTTGTATGTTATAAAGTATATATATATACCATGGAGTATGTTATGAAATTTTGATGAATTTTCGTTTACTGCAATAATTACTGGAAATTCTAAAACACTGTTGTGAGCATGTTAAAATACTGTTACATGATTTTGTGATAAAGTTTGATGTCATAAATTTTCTATGGTAGTTAAATCATCATCAGAATGTACTGTTACAATTTGATAAATTTCTGATGGCTGTATAAATTATTTATTTTTCTGAAATGGAAAAATAGTGAGCATGCCTATTTAGTGTAGAAAATTTTATAAATAGTGTGAAAATAATTAAAATCCAGAAATTAGCATATGTTTAGTACGGTCAGCATGCAAGTGTAGCATGAACTATAGGTCTAAATCATAACAATTATGTAAATTGGCTATTTTAACCGTAGATAATATCACTATTTGAACATTATTAAATAGTGGATATTTCAGAAAATTATGAAACATCGTATATGTGATATGTGAACAGTAAATGACTTGTGGTTAAATTTTCATGTTCATTGGATAACAGTAGGTACTGATTACAATATTTTCATCATGAAAAAGGTATGGTTTAGTGTAATTAAAAATGATTAATGTAGTTATAGCCTGATGTGAATCAGTTAGTAGTTGTAAACTCTGAAAATAGTAGTATCATGCTAGAAAAGACTGAATGTGTAAATATGTGAGTAGAAATGGATGTGTTAAATTGAGCACTAAGAGCATGTTAAAAAGGTGAAAAATGTGTAACTGTGCCAATGGTGACACTGCTACCTTAGAGGGCTGTGGAACGTACTGTGGTAAAGTCTCCACGAGAAAATTCAATGTGTGTGATGTCCCATGGGCATTGGGTTTAAATTCTGGAGGCGAACAAGTATCGCTAGTTAGGGTGGAGAGTGCTTCTCCCGGTTCTGCACAGTAACTAAAAGGTTATCACTGGAATGCCTTGGTGATAAATAAGTGTTGTGATTAGTGTGTGTCCTTCTAAAGGTGGTTTGGGCTATGTGTCACGGCATTAAGTAAATGTGAAATTGTGTTTAAGTGAAAGTGAATATGTAAATTGTGAAACCATGTAAAGGAATATGTGTCCATATGATTCCTTGTGATAGCATGTAATATAGTAAAGCCTTAAATCAATGTGTTATGTATGTAGCAAACAGCAAGCTTTTCATGGGTATAAATATGTTAACCAAGTGAAAATGATTTTAGAATCCATGCTAGAAGTATCTTCTTAATTATGTGTACAAACTCCGTATTTAAATGATTAATGGTCAGCATGGAAATGTGTAAGTAATGTGATGCATGTAAGTTAATGTGTTTGGAGTTACTTGTTGAGTTCTTTTGGACTCATTCTTGCTTCGGCGTACAGGTGCAGACGTTTCTACTTCTTCCGAGGAAGTTGTTAGGAGCGACTCGGAGCGGAAGTAGGAGACATTGTGGATTTAGCATTGTATTTTCATTTTCATAAGTATGTAATAAAGGACTCTGTGTAGTCTTATGTGGACAATGTACTTGATTCATTTGTTTTAGTTATGAAATGTCTAGTTTCTTTTCTTCTATATGGACTGTGGATAAATGTGGATGATGGAATAAGATATCTCATTTAGTTCTTTCTTTTCTGCTGTCATGTGATATTTATATTTGTCTATATTTCAGCCTATCGTACTAGTGTTGGGTAAATGTTCCACTATGGCGACGCTTTCTATATTGACGTGGGTTGGTAGAACCGTATCGATATAAAGAGGGTCGTTACAAAGTCGTTATGCTGCCAAAATTAATCTGGATCATGTCCCCTTGCCTTGTCTCTATTACCATTGGCATGATCTTTAGTGCTTATTGTCCATTACTTGGAAAATCATGTTGGCCATAAATGAATGAATGGAATTACCAGAAACTATTGGAACTTCCGTTCACAACTATGCCTGTGCAAATAGGGCCCAGTCTGGTCCTAGGAGGAGCACCCAAAATACTTATAAATCGCGAGAGTATATGATCTATTGAGGTGTCTGGAAATCACCTAATTGAATGCAAGATTGATCTGGCTAATTTCCACATTGTTATTGAATAATTGATTGATTGAACTGTTATATGTGAAATGGCCAAATCTATTGTACATGTCATCATTATTGAACTCAATATGTCATTGTCCACTGGAATTCTATGGAATTCAACTTGAGATATCTATTGTACATGCTACTTGTTATTGAATTCCGTCCATTGATAAATGATCATTCTGTCATTCTACTCATTGATACTCGTTCCGTTCTACATGAGAATTGTCATGAATTGCTATTATGCCATCCTCGTACGTGTTATAGCTTGTATTTGTCGCTATCGTTATTGTCATGAGCATTGCATGATAGTATTGCCAATGTTAACATGTTAATTATGTAAAGCATGCCTGCACCATGAGATGTAAATCCTACTGGGCGCTAGTGCGCTCACACCTACTTTCCTTAATATTTTCAGGTAGTGATTCTGAAGAGCTTGAGAATGATGGGACTGGGGACAAGTGATGAGCTTCTCAAGTGTACTAGTCTATTTAGCACGTCAGCCATTGAAGTTTAGAGTTCATAGAGTCTGTAATAGTTAGGTTTAATTTCTTGAAGTCTTATCTACTTGAGATACAATATTGGGCCCTGTTATTGGATCTAATGATGTAAGGTTTTAAATTAGTTGAATGGAAATGAAATAAAGGTTATTTGGCTAGCAATCTTATTGTCTCACATCTTGTGTTATATTTAGTTGCTACTCTGAATTACTCGACTGTGATACGCACACTTGTATTGCTCACGTTCTCAACGTTTATTTTCCGCTGCTAAATGTCGTGGCTTGAAAGTTGATATAAGAGCCTAGACTTTCCCTTAAGTTCTTGGCAAACAGGAAATTGTTAGGCTTAGTTAAAACTAAATCCCATGTGTCGACTTGTCAAAAATCAACAGTGAGGTTGGGGTAGAAACACGATCTAAGCCATTAGTTAGAATTAAGTTGTGATAAAGTTAACATCTAATGAACATAATGTGGTTATCTTGAAGGATTGCAATGGCCGCTACATGTGAAAGGGACTTGCAGAGGATGATCAACACACTGACCCGGGCACTGTTACAGGCCACTCACGGTAGAGCTGAAACTCAGGGAGACCTCTATAGAAACTTCAGGAGTATGAACCCACCCAGGTTCGGGGGTAGCACTGACCCAGATGAGGCTGAGCACTAGCTCAAAGAAATAGAGCGTGCATTCTGCATGATGGGATGCACTGATGAGAACAATATACTCTAGCTACTTATCAGCTAGAGAGAGAAGCATGTACCTAGTGAGAGTCAATTGAGGCTACACTAGGAGATGCCCAGGCAACTTGGGAGCAGTTCTAAGAGTACTTCAACAACAAGTATTTCTCAGATAGGGTACAAGAGAGGAAAGCGGCGGAGTTCGCCAACCTAAAGCAACGAAGTCTGTTCGTAGCTGAATACGAGGCCCAGTTCTCTAAACTGGCTCGTTATGCCCCACACTTGGTCCAAATCGAGCGGTTGAAGGCCAAGAGATTCATGAGCGGTCTGAGGCCCCAGTACATCACACAACTGAGACCGATGGATCTGTAGACTTACCCGGAGATGGTAAGAAAGGCACTATTACTAGAGGAGTCACTAGCTATAGCAGAAAATATCAAGAACATCATGATAAAGAAGGAACAACAGACAGTATCAAAAAGGCCACCAGCTGTGGTCGGGACAAAGCGGCTGATTGGCCAAGCTAGGAATTAGCTAGTTAAGAAGTACAAGGATGGAGGTTACCAACAAGCCCCTGTCAATCGAGAACCATGCAACCACTGTGACAAGACTAGTCACAAGTCTGAAGATTTATGGAAAGCACTGGGGAGGTGCTTGCACTGTGGAAGTCAGAGTCATAAGATATCTACCTGTCCACGTATGATGAATAATCAGGCACCGACAAACAAGGTGGCCAGAAGCGCCAAGGTAGGCTGCAGGCGTTGCAAGAACCAACTACATCAAAGGAAGGTGGTGTGGTTGAAGGTACACTTACTATTTTATCCTGTTTTGCATTTGTTCTATTTGATACGGGAGCTACTCATTCCTTCATATCCCAAACATTTGCAGATACCTTATCTATAAAACCCATTCCAATGAAATCTAGGATAGTCGTATCAACCCCTATTAGTCCTGGCACCAAACTTAGAAACCATTTTCCATCTAGTGAATGTGCAAGATGTGTTTCCCGTGGCTCCCGTCGGACTGTGAGATCCTTTAGTGGTTCACGAACGCCGTCGCTCCCTCGTTGGCGATGGAGGGTTGTTGGTTGACCTCGTTGATTCCTCGGTTGACTGAGTTGACTAGGGAGAAAACCAAGAAACTAGCAAGGGAAAGGGAGATGTTGTGATCGCCAGGGCCTTACCTGTGCCCAAGGAATTGTTGTGACCACGTTGGTGATGCTGCCTCACGTAGCGGATGGAGATGGGGCCTCAACTTCTCCTTCTTCGGCCGGCCAAGAAGGGGAGCTCCACGGTCTCTTACAAGTGTTCCTGCCACAGAAAGAAGACTTAGACTCTAAGAAGTGCAGTGAATGTTCAAAACGAAAAGAGAAAGGCCCAAAAGGAGAGTCCCGTACCGGTATGGGCTTGAGAAGAGGGGGGCCTAGTGCTATGACCACCCTTGTTCCCTCCGTTTTTGGTTGGGAAACCCCTTTATAGGTGTATAGGAGGGTGCCCTACTTGCTAGGGTGTGTGTGAGGGTGTGTGTGACATGCAAAATTAAAGGGAAAGAGAGAGGAGGAGAGGGAGAAAATGGACGTGATGATCCTCGTTTGGCGTTGTTGACTCCTTGTTGAGCTCCTCCAGCTCGGTATGAACCCTTCTCCACATCCCAAATGATGAGAGAAAGAAGAAGAAGGTGATGGAAGGAAGGGTGCACTTTTTCTCTCTCTTCTCTCAAGGTGATAGCATGTGGACGTCCAGCCTCTCTCCCTTCTACTTAGAAGGTCTAAGGGTGAGTTATATAGACAGTAGGGTCGGAGTTCAAAAGCTTTGGATGCCCAAGTGTGAAGAAACACACTTGTACAAGTGGCAATCCATGTATTAAAGCTCCAACCAATGAGGAGAGGCCAAGTAGGATTTTTACTGGGTCAATGGGGTGCCAAGGTGGCCCATATGCCCGTTGGGAATGGCTACATGCGTTGCATGGCCGAGAGAATGGCGCTAGTGGGATGGAATCTCGGGGTAGTTGCACAGACCAAGTAAACCAGGTTGATGTCCAATGATCTTGACGCCAAAACCATGCAGGCGTCTACATGGGTGGACGCCAACTATAGTCAACGTCCACCGACCTTGCCGCCTACATGAAGTTAGCGGCAGTCATTGTTGTCGTCTACATGGCATCTGAGGCAAGTCAACAAATGGTCAAATGGGCCTTATTGGGCCATGGAACCACGCGGGGATGGGCCAAATCTTGCGTCTACAAATGCCCCTATGAGACATCCGGTCTTGCAAGGGAGCAGAGCGGACTGAAAGGTTGGTGTCTTGGTAAACAAAGGATGCAGAGATTTAATGGAAGGGCCATCTCTGAGGATAGGAAATCTAGAAAGCCATACGAAAGATTTAGGCTAGAAACAAATGACGAATCGTCTGAGAGACAAATGTGGATAAGAGGGAGGGTGATCTACCTGTGTAACTACATCTGCAACCCAACGGTAGGGTCCCTGGCATTGCCGTGCTGGACTTTGACTAGTTTTTGGTGTGTTTGAGTCAAAGGAGTTGTAATATGACAGTTGAATCAAGAGAGTCTCATAACCAGAGCTCGTGGGCTCGCTGGCCTAATTAGGACGTCTGTCCCAAATTTAGGGGGTCGTGGAGACAAGGGTTGGTTGATCTCTCAAAGGATTATCAAAAGATTCTAATTGGAATCAATGTTTGGAAAGCCTGAAGTCCGGAATTAAGCTTGTGACTGGCGAAGGTTCAAGTGAATTCAACAAGGCTGGAATGATTATTTGTGATATGCACGGTGGGACAAGTTCCCGAAAGGGGGACAACAAAGGCCCGAAATTAGCTTAAATATAAAGAGGGTACTGATCCGGTAGGCCACCTGAACTGGGGAGCCACAGAATGATCAAGGAAAATCACCATATTTTTTTTGAGTTAGCAATAGAATGTTAGCAGTGAAGACATAAATGTATGCTGGTGTGGGTTGCCTATCTAAAATGCAAGTCAGAACCAGAGGAAAATTCTAAAGGCCAACAAATAACTGAGAGATCGCAAACCCATCATTATTTTTGGTAAAGGGGAACTCGGGGTTCACGGTCTCCAAGTTATTCGCCTCTGGTGAGGTCCTACGTTACATACCTGTGCAACACTCACGGTCGCATGAGCATTCTGAATCTGAAGCACTGCTTATCCTTAAATATCTGCAAGACAACTTGAAGCACAAGATAAAATATAATGGCCATATTAATAATTAACTTTGAAAACTTCCGGGTAGTAAACGTCCACCCCGATTGCCGCCAATATGCAGTTAACGTCAACATATGCTGCCGTTAACCATGCACTGGTGTCAAACGATATGGACGTCTAAGGGCCAGCGGATCAGGCCGAAAATATAGGTGTTGGGAGTCCATAAGGACTCTTCTTTCTACTTCCTCTGCCCCTCCCTTTCCCAACTACAAACCAGAGAGCTTGGGGACGAATTGCAGCAGAAAACATGGCCTCTACGTCGACCGGAAAACTCACGAGCAAGAACCCGGGGATTCTGAGTGAGGTTTCGGGTCATCTGAGCACCAGACTGGCCAAAGGGGAGGTAAGTACTGCTCATTTCTGCTTCTTCTTAGGCTGAAAACGCCCCAACTTCTCTCTTATGGTGCTCCATGAATACGCAGGAGGTAACTGCCTTCCCAAGCCAGGGCCAAGTGCGGGCTTTCTCTTGGCTTGTGAATTTGGTGAATGCCATCACCCTGGACATGAGAGGCTTTATCGAGATGTGGAATTTGAGCTTCATGGTGGTGCTGGCAAAGATATGAAGGAGATGTGGTGGGGCTTCGATGCCCTGGGAGCGCTCGTGGAACGGTGGCATCCGCACATGCACATGTTCGTGTTCCAGGGGTTCGAGGCGAGCGTACTACTGGAAGAGGTGGAATGGTTCTGGGCTGGAGGCAGTGTTTGGAGTACAACATGACGACCCCTCTCCTCCCGTGGGAAGAGATCCTGGCGGACATCGTATGGGACAAGAAAGAAGTGTTAAGGATGACGAACAAGAATGGGATCTTCCTAGACCGACTGGCCTGGTGGTTGATCTAGCACACGAAGGAGATTGGCGGTGAGAGGGAGACGCGTGGACTAACGCTTTGCCTAGCTGGAGTTTTCTTGTTCCCTACCAGTGGTGATTTCCTCCTCTATGAGCATGTGGGAATCCTATCTCTGCTGTGGCGCGGGTAGTCACTTGCCCCTGCAGTGCTGGCACACCTGTACAGCTCGCTCACTACGATGCGTTTAGGCGGACGCACATGCGGGAGCTTGTTCCTGCTTCAGGTATGGATGGAGGCTCATTTGAAATTTGATTTTGCTGAGAAGCAACCCACCCCCTCCATAATCTTCCTTCGGAGTTTGGTGCACTGCAGCAGGGCATGGTACGAGCCAGAGGATGAGATCAAGTGTGTGACAACACACTTGAAGAGTAGAGATGCATGGCGGGACTACCTGGGCTACTTCCCTGTGGAGGACTTCATAGTCAGGCCATTGTTCATGAGAGCAATTGAATTCAGAGTTCGCACCAGGGAGGACAGAGACTTGTGGTTGATTGGGGCAGATCGGATGGTGGTATACTAGCCACATCGGTGCCATTGTCAGCTTGGAATTCCACGGGTCATCCCAACTTCATCCTGCTGCACCGATATGATCATCCCGGGGAGAAATGAGAAGCTGATGAAGAAGGCGAGGAAGACCTAGGAAAGCCATACAGTGAGCAAGAAGGTGGGACAGGTTGTGGAAGAGAGTTGGGAAAACATCTGGAAATACGAGGAATTCGTTGACACTATTCGCCCTATTTCTTGTGATTTTTACATGGCCCGTAGGGCAAAGTGATGTACTTTCCTCATTTCCAAAAAGTGTAACACAAATTAGATGAATAAAGAGTGATTTGCATTGTGTTCAATGGTATTGAGTGGCTTGAATTGTGTTGAATTGAGCAATGGAGTTTTGAAAATGTGTTCGTTGGAGTGTTCTGTGAGGACTGAGTGTGCATGATTGGCATCCACATCGATTGATGCCAAGAATAGGTAGACGTCCAGCATATGGCCGCCAACATCCAGAGAGAAGCTAGACGTCAATGGATATGGACGGCCAAGTCAAACTAGACGTCCACATCGGGCCGTTGACCTGATTTCAAGGTCTGACAGAGATGAGACATTGGCGTCGACCACATGGATGTTTACAGTACGTCAACGGCCACACTATTGACGTCACAAAAAGTTGAACGGCAGGCCCTTACGTCAACTTCAAAAAAACTTTTTTGAACCGACGCCTCATTCCGGCACCATTTGGTTGCTTAAACCGCCGGAGAGCGCCATCTTCCACACCCACCTTTCAAACCCACTCCCTTCTGTTGCCCCCACTCTCTAATCCTTGCTTCTTCTTTTCTCTTCTAATTGCTTCGATCTTCTTGAGACCTTGGACCCTTCAGATGAGGATGAGAGGGAAAAGAACGATCTCTCGGACTCGTCGCCAAACGAGGGAGGAGGAGGAGGAGATGACGAGGGGAGGGCATGGTGGAGGAAGAGGAGGCAACGATGGCCAGTGCCGATGGCGATAGCGCATCGGAAGAGGAGGGAACCGCTGGTGACGATGGAGGGGGAGAAGAGACGGAGGTGCCTCGACGACCCAAGGTAGGTCACACTAACCCTAAAAACCTTGTGGGTGTGTTTGTACACGGTGGAAAAGAGAGGGGAAACAAAGGGGACGCCGGTGGTTTTGATAGGAATTTGCGTCCACATTGGTGGACGTCGGTTCCTCTTGACGTCTAACCTCATGCCGTCCATGTGAACTTGACGGCAAGGGGTGGACGCTGACTGTTGAACTAGACGGAAATACCCTGGATGCCTATTTCTTGTAAACAGCATACTCCTTGCCGTCAATGTCTCTTTAACGGCAACCGATACTGACGTTTACTTTTCTATGATCTGCAGGGCAAAGGCCGAATGAGGAGCAGAGTACATGGGATCTGTGTTGGGCATGGTACCGGGCGCTGCCAGAGGCCCAGCAGACCCGGAGGGGTTTGGGCACCTCTTGTCGGTGTGGCCCTTCCATGTGGATATGTCGTACCTGGAGGCATTGAGGGAGAGGTGGGAGGAGGACTGCAGGGCATTCATCATGCCTTGGGGTCACATGATACCCACGTTGGAGGACGTGGTGTATCTGACGGGATTGCCAGTTCAGGGAGAGCTGGTGGTAGGATAGGAGTGGAGTGACTACTATGAGGACATAGTAGAGCTGTTGGGGGGGAGTTTGTGGCCGGGAGGAGGAGACCGATCCGGAGCATCCTGCTCGGATCGTTGTCTAAGGCCGTAGGACTAAGAGGCCAGAGGAGAGGACCTCCAGAGACTCTCGAGGAGTTCTACACTGGGGTGCGGGGGGCACTCCAGCTAGGAGATAGGAGCGAGGAGGAGTCTGTGCGGATTTTTGTCTGCTACCTCTTCGGGCGGCTCCTCTTCACGATGCAGTCATCTCAGATGAACTGCAAGTTCGTGCTGATCCTCCGAGACCTAGAGCGGGCAGGGCAGTACGCGTGGGCCGCCGCGATGCTGGGGCACCTCTTCTCTCTCCTCCCCAATAGCTCGCGGCGTTCTCAGAGCACTGGGGGCTTCACCCCCTTTCTACAGGTACGCCACTTTCTTTCTTTTAATGGTCATCATTGAATTAAACTGCTTGAATTGCCTGACTGACATCTTGTTCTTGCCGCCTTGCAGATTTGGGGATATACCCGCTTCCCCATGGGACGCGGGGTATGGAGAGAGGGGAGCCAGGCCATGATTCCCATCATGGCCCGGTGGGAGGTGGCGCCGGATCCGAGGGTGGCAGATTGGCACGCGGTGGATGCAAAGAAATAATGTTAGGAAGAGCTAAACTTCCTATAGATCTCCTTCCTTAAGTGTTTAGCCAACCATGTGTAAGTTTTTACTTCACCTGTTCTACTCCTTTCTTTCATGAAAAGTAGTGTTTAGAACTATATACCAAATCTGTTTTAGATGTTGTTAAGCATGGTACGAGTCATAGGAATACTTAGTAGAGTATCCGTGGTAGTTTTGCATGTTTTCTGGAGGTTTACACTGCACCTGTCGACAGACAGAACCTATCTGTCGACAGGAATCATGCTTCCAGAACCCAGATTGTGCAGAACACCAGCAGCTATCAACAAATAGCCCTCAGCTGTTGACAGATGGCCTTCACCTGTCGACAGCCGACCTGGGCCTGTCAACAGGCAGTGACCAGACTCTAGAAACTTGGTTCTAGAAGACCGTGGCTGTCAACAGCCACCCTCTGGCTGTTGACATACACTATCTAGTCTTGTTTTCCAGCATCTTGTCTTGCCAATCTCCTATTGATACATCATGGTATTAGCCTAGCAAGTTGTTTCCCTCATTCTCTTGGGTTTCTACCACTATATCACTAAGAGAGACCACCTAATTGTTTTCCATATCCTACTTTGGATTATCCTTGAAATCTCCTAAGTACAATTAATTCCTAAATGGTTACAACCGTCTGTATCATTGACCTTAATTCATAATCTTTGGTTATATGAGAGGTTTGAGTACTTGTGTACCACATTTGCTTATGAATGACTTATGATGACAATTATTGGGTCCTTGGACTCAAATGAGATATATGCCTGTGCAAATGGGACTGGTCCAATCCCGGGAGGAGCACCCGAATTCATTTAGTAGTCGTACGGAACGATAAAGGATCTGTGGATGCTTGGCATTGCATCAATACAAGCTTGATTAGTCATCATGTTATCTTTTCATGTGGAATATGTATTTGAATCAAAATATGAATGTTATCATGAATTCTTGACCATGTATTCGTAATCCAGTACTTCTGTTCTAGATTTATTGTTTAGCTGACATGCTTGATTCAATCATCTTTGACATTCAGTGCTGACAACAGTCAGGTTTCTTATCCTTATCTTTGGACATCTTAATCCTTTTTTATTAGAAGAATTGAATCCTACTGGGCTAGTTAGCTCAAATATTCTACCATTTCAAGTGATCAAGATGAGGGTGATGCTTAAAAGGGGGGAGTGTGCTGAGCGGGACAACCAAGTTCAACAACTTTGTCTTTCTTTAGTGATGTAGTAATGAATTGTAAATAAGTTTTCTTTTTCCCTTACTCCTCTTATAGAAAATAATGAGGAGTATTATGTACTTATGCTTCCACAATGTGAATATTAGATGAATAAAATATAAGTTCTATTTCTTTTACCCGATTTCTGTCATTTTTGATAAATGTACATTTTATTAGGATGTGACAGGCAGTCTCAGGATAAGATTTGCACCATTCAAAGTTGTCAAATCTTTCAGACTCTAAGAGGATAGGTGCAAGGATAGCTAACTTGATGAATCCTGTCACGTCTCGACGCAGAATATCGGAACGCGATGTAGTTGCAAGTAAAACGGGTACAGAGCGAGTACTAGACATCAATCCACTGGACAAGAATAAATACTAAAACAAATTCATCTCATTAATAATTTCCAATGCCTAGTTACAACCACTAATATCAGAGCCATTCTATAGGGCTCAATTACATTGAAACAAAAGCAAAAGACTGGACTAAAACTCTAACATAATACTAAGATGCTAGGGTACTCTTGATGTCACTTTGGTCGTTCCCATCCTCTTGAGTGTAAGTCTCTTCCTCAATCTCACCTGAGAACACATAACCAAAAATGTAGGGTGAGCGATAACGCCCAGTAGGACTTAAATCTCAGGATCAAGCATGCTTTAAATGATTAATGTATTAAAAAGACAGAGTAACTAATGATAGAACGAGAGAGTCAAGTAGTGTAAGGGATAGCACGATAGCATGTGAATGAAATAGCACGAGTTTCCAAATATAGTACAAGCATCGAGTATAGCACAAATAACACAAAGTATATCAATAGCACAACGAGTGTAGCATAGCACTTTGTTCCCAGTAGACAACGAGAGAATGTAGAATATAGCACTTTTGATTGTCATTTAGATAATTTAGATAGATAGCACTCGAGTGTAATGCAAAACACTCTAGTCATTTAACTCCCATGGGCAAATAGCACTTTCGGGTGCACATCCCAGGACCAGACCGGCCCTTCATATAGTCCCAGGCATTGGTTACTTTGTTTATCTTTAGACAATCAGTCAATGGCCAATAGAGAGTACCAAGAAATAGATGAGAGTACTAGATGAATGTACGAGATAGTAGAGAGAGTGTGAATAGATGAGCGAGTAGAGTATAGATGAGAACTACATGTCATAGCACATAAAATGTCGAGTAACGGGAGATAGTAATAGTTGCACAACACGCGCACTTGGTGTTGGCAGTCAGGAGGAATTTTTTTTTTTGAATTGATATGACAAGGAGTGAACCTCCAATGTCAATATTGGGTTTTTTTTATTTTATATATTGCTTAAAGCATGAAGGAAAGTACAGGATTACATAGGTACCAGGGCACTAGCTAAGAGCACCCTACGCGGAGGGGTCCCAAGCACGTGGCATATCTGTCCAAACAAACAAACCAGAAATCAGGGGGGGGGGGGGGGGGGGGCGCGAAACACATAATACATTTAGTCCGAGAAGTCCGCATATTCCCCGTCGGAGTCCATGGTTAGCACTGTGGTTCTGCGAGTCCGGCCTACCCAGGTGTTATGCATTGTTGGCAGGTCCTCGTCATCCATGTCGGAGCTGTTCTCGCTGCCGGGGATGCTTCTGATTTCATGCTTCGCGGGAAGGCAGATCACATGACCACCGGCAGTCCCCTTCACTCCCGGTTGGGGGGTAGCTGCGAGTGAGAAAGGCGGAGGTGGTGGTTTTGTTGAGATCATTTGGGTATCAGCTTTCTTGGTCTTTTTCCGCAAAGCTTCAACGAAAGACATGCGCGGAGCTGATGGAGATGCCGAGGCTTCAACCCCGGATGGGGTGCCAACATGAGCAGCACTCTGTTCAATGAGTGTGGGGGCTGTGGTTTCAGCTGGGGACTCTTTCTGAACAAAGGATTGAGGGGTAGCCCAAGGGGGGGGGGGCTCCTGCATTTAGAACTGAGGGTGATATACCTTTGAGTTTAGGTGCCAAAGGGGCTGCTTGTTGCTGAGTATTGCCCTGGATGCAGCATATGCAAGGGTGGTTAGAAGTGGCGCCTCATGCAGTTCAGATCTGCATGACTGAATGAAGGGGGCAAGTGACTGCTGTGATTGGCCTTCTACACTGGATGGTGCTGCTGCAACATCTGCTTGCCCTGCTGTGTAGATCATTCCATCAAGGATGGGGTGCAGTACTTGAGGAGGAGGAGAGGGCAGTGCAACCAGCAATGGTCTTGCTTGGTTCACTTGCCATGGCGGTTTCGGTGTTGCTGCAAGCAGAAGGTGCTCTTGTTCAATTTCAAATACTTCGTCAGTTGAGGGTTCCATATTAATTACACTGTCAGTTCCAGAAGTATCCCCTTTAGGGCTGCCAACCTTGACATTTACCTATGGAGGACTGGCCTTCAGAATCGCCCCCTGTTTCTGAGGAGGCATTTCATCAAGCACCTCACTAACAGTTTTGACTGCTGCATTTTTTTCCTTATCAGCTGGCCCAGGTGCATCATGAGCTACCTTCCCCACAGTTTTAACGACCTTCCATCTTGGTTTGGACGCCGGTTGACGAGGAGTGGGGTCTTCCTTCATGTATTTTTGATTCGCATCCGGATGTCCTCCGTCTCCACCATGAACTGTAGGATTTTTCTTGCAATTAGGCGCCAAATGCCCCAGGCGCTTACATGCATTGCAGAACTTTGGGGGGTCGGGGTATGTAACTGGTTGCCAATAACCGCTTGCTCCAACACCTACCCAGATCCGCTCCGACAGTTTCCTTGAAACATCCAGCTGAACATTCACACAAGCGGCTTGCGTGCGCAATAGATGGGTTGTGTTTCTGTCCACTTTGAGCACTGGGCCCATGCTCCCAGCTAGGGTACAGATCATGGTAGAGTTGTAGAAGTTTGCTGGGAGTCCTGGGAACTCCATCCAAACCGAAATAATGGGGCAATCCCTGTCAGGAGAAAATTCCATTGTCCACTTGAAAAGAAGAATAGTTTGCTTTGGACATACATCGATTGTTTGAGCAACAACAATAAGAAGTCTTCCTTGTTCTGGAATCAAACGAGAAGATGGCGGCCATCCAGTGCACTGATGAAGAACTCCTGAGCGAATGTGAATCTTTGTGTTGGGTTGAATGTCTAATTCATATCATTTCCCTCCTATTTTGATGATGACAAGAAGTGTTTAAAAGCAATTTAATTGGACATGTCAAAAGCATCATACCTGAAAGTCATGCTCAAAAGCATTTTCAAAAACTTTATCATTTGTGGTAATGATAATCATTTAACTAATGATAATATGTGTTTATT
>JACBKR010000527.1:0-57117 GCA_014218235.1 Colocasia esculenta
ATCTACCCTCTAAGTTGTTTTAATTACACTTTTAATTTTTTATGATAGTAAAGTACCCCTAATATATCCAATAGTCACATTTATTAATTACGGTTCTTACAGGGTTAAAATATACTACACAAGATGAAATAAATTCAAAAGCCACTCCTAAGACATGATTTATCGTACCATGAGAATTGACTGTGTCACATTTTTCGTGAAATGTCATCTAATTATGCCATAACAAAAATCTAACTTGAGGGGGAGTAGAACTACAAGTATCTAGATATATCAAGATTAATATTTTTACAATAAATTAAACTTATGGATATGCATATAAATAGGATAGTTGAAAAGAGTTAAAGTACATTAAACCTTAAAAAAGTTAAAATTAATATAACAAATTAAAAATACATAAAGATCATCCGTCAAACTATGCTAACACATATTTTAGAGAGGGCCTAATACAAGATATTTATATTTTTTATTAAAATTTATTGTACTATGAGAGTATAATACTTGCTTCACAATTTTTTTCGTGTTTGAAAATGAGCCCAAAAAGAGAACTTTGAAGTTATTGACTATGATCCAAAGAATATCACATATCATGCTATATGGCTTCTATTGTTTATTGGTTATAAAATTATAAGTGAGTGTTATCCTTTTCCCCTTGATAAATGACATAGGGCTTTCATAATGTTTTCACAAGGTTAAAAAAGAAACTCCTTGTTCAACCAAATTCTTAATGTAGATATTTAACTAGTGTAATTAAGCCATGACAAAGACACCAAATACCTCATGGCATAGTTAAAGACCACCTAGGGAAGCCCAACATTTTGTTTGCAGAAAACAAACACATGTAAGTACCATATCAAGAAGGGTGACTCTTCTCAATAAAAGGTGAGTTCTTTAAATTTTTGGACACAAAAAATAAATATCACCCTCATAACTTAACTTTCTAGCATTGAACTCGAAAAAAGTTAAATTTCTTTAGAAAGAGATCCATTTCATTTGCCATAAAACGACATACTTCTAAGGTCAAAGAACATGTTAGCATGGAAGAATCCGCTAAATTCCTTTATCCCTTCCTTATCTTTTATATATCCTGTACTCTCGGTACTTGTAGAAAATACATGCAAGCAAATGTAGGCATAGCTGAACGTTAATTCTTAGTCCTCCATTCGATTCCTCTTGGCAATAATGGTTAGATAATAAGATCTCATCTTAGCCATCTAAATATATATAATGGCAACAGTCTAGTTAATGGTTATAATCATAACCATCTAATTAATGATGTAACTATAATTCGTTACAATATGAACACAATCCATCCATACTTACAGGGGCGGACAGACGTTATGTATGGGGGAGGGCTGTAACGACCTAGAACCCGCATTACCAGTAACAACCGATAACCCGATTCTGACCCGCTAACCCACGAGACAAGCTCGGAAGGTAGGAATTTAAGAGTCCGAGGAGACTATATGTAAGAAGATACACACCACGCAAAGCAGTAAAATTCCACTATATGAACATATCATATACATCTCAGAGTCTGAGACAAAGTACAGAGTACAGAAGTACAACAAAAAGGTACAACTCACTGCAGCTAGGGAGCACCAACCCGGAGTGGCTAGACTCGCTAGGAACGGGAGTCGACGAAGACCCACCTGAAAGGGAAGGGAGTGAGTCTCAAGAAAAGAGACCCAGTAGGGAAAAGTAACCCCACCGGCAACTGAACTAAAGTGCGGAAAGTAAAAACTGAAAGTAAGTACACGTCGCACCACAACACAAAACTGTAAACCACGCGGCTCAGTAACACACACTCACACACACAGCAAGTAGGACTCAGCTAGGGTCTGTGGCTCGGCGTCCCGTCACCACAGAGGCTCTCAACCTCAGCCACGTGTGCACACTACAGACGCTCTCTCTCGCGTCTGGTCCACGACCGGTTTTTCCCCTACGCTTGACCCTAGCGGTAGAGAAGGGCTCCACGAGACCGGCTCAAAACTACCAAAAGGAGTACGCACAGGACAGAGTCGCACTCGATGTCCCGGCTCACTAGAGGAGGACAACCACACGCTAGTCGTCTAGACGGAGTCGCACCCACGCCTAGGTAACACAACAGAAACGGGTACACGGTAACGCAACGCGCGTACAACAGACGGAACACACTCAACGTCTGAAACCCCGTACAGTAGTAAACCCTCGTACCACAAACAACTACTCTTATGCACAGCGGAGTCACACTCTAAGCCTGGCCCTTGTGCTATTAGGGCGGACATTACATGTCAATCGCCTCTAATCACACAGCTTAAGTCTGCTGGGAGACAGGATATAAACGACCACATCGATTGCCGCCAATCAAGATAAACGACAACCCCTATGCCGCCAACAATAACTAACGGCAATCGACCTTGTCGTCTAACTCATCCCTGAAGATCTCAACGTCAACAGATGTGGACGTTGATATCTTCAGTCCCCCATACCCACGAACTGAACCGAATCAGTCCCAATGGGCAGAAACACTTAACTAAACTCTGACTGATGGAGGGAAACACTTCCTCTCATCAATCTACACTACCAGAATATCATAAATAGACAATCTAACACCTAGATTATCCAAACCACCCTCAATTCCGGCATGATATACCCAAACCCTAAACCATGATTTGCACATCAATTAAGTTAATTGGACAAGCTGGTTTGCTGGGGAAGGTTATAGGGTTTAAGTCCCTACCTCAGAACGCTTAATCAATCCCCAAACAGCCACCATCGCGCCGGATCTCCCCGAAGACTCCGCGCGAATCACGCCAAAACCTTGCGATTCCCGCCCCGATTTAGCAACGCCACACGATCCAGGGGCTTCCACGAGCTCAAATCACTCAACAGAAGCTACAGGAAAAGAAAGGCTAAGGTGGAAGGAAGGAGAGGAAAGGAGAAGAAGAAGCTCTGCTCTCGGATGTCCTATTTCAACAGGACTGGTTTGTCAACGTCCACATCTGTGGTCGCCAACTGAACCGCCAACAGACTGACGTCCATATCCCCTGCCGCTGAGTTCAACCTCAGACGTCCACATCGCTGGACGCTGACTCAGACTTAACGGCAAGCCCTGGCCGTCACAGCAGTCAACAACGGTCTTGTCGTCAACCACACAGAACCACTACAGACCCAATAAGGATTCATTAAAAACCCGAGACCTTACAGCTCTCCCCCCTTAAGGAATTTTACCCTCAAAATTCAAACAACATAAGGAAGAAGACTCACCGAAGAGGTACGGAAAATGCTCGCGCATTTCGTCCTCCCGCTCCCATGTCGACTCGCCACCGGAGTGCCGCTGCCACACAACACGAACTAAAGGGATTGACTTGTTCCTCAACCTCTGAACTCGGCGATCCTCAATGTGCAACGGAACCTCTGGTACAGTCACACTGGAGTCACCTCAGACCACTCTGCACTCTGCAGAACGTGAGACTCGTCAGCAAGATATCTCCGAAGCATCGACACGTGGAACACGTCGTGCACTGCTGCCAACTCTGACGGAAGCTCAAGTCTATACGCCAAATCTCCGACACGCTCAATAATGGTAAAAGGCCCAATAAAGCGAGACTCAACTTTCCACGCTTACCGAACCTTACCACTCCCTTCATAGGAGACACACGAACAAACACCTGGTCTCCTACCTGAAACTCGAGCGGTCGTCTGCGCTGATCTGCATACTCTTCTGCCGACTCTGAGCTGACTGAAGCCTCTGTCTCACAAGCTGAACTACCTCAACTGAATGCTGAACCAACTTCGGCCCCGTGACAACTCGTTCGCCAACCTCGAACCAGTCAAGAGGAGTGCGACACGGTCGTCCGTACAAAGCCTCATATGGTGCCAAACCGATACTGGAGTGATAACTATTATTATATGCAAACTCGACCAACGACAAGTGAGCTGTCCACGACCCCTACCACTCCAAGCAACAAGCTCTAAGCATATCCTCCAAAGTCTGGATAGTCCGCTCTGACTGACCGTCTGACTGAGGTGGTAGGCGGAACTAAAAGCCAACTCTGTCCCCAAAGCTCTCTGGAAACTGTGCCAGAACCCAGAAGTGAAGCGAGGATCCCTGTCTGACACGATAGAGATCGACACTCCATGCAAAGGAACAATCCGCTCTACGTACAACGCGGCCAACCTACTCACACCCCAACTAGTCCTGACAGGCAAGAATCTGGCAGTCTTCGTCAATCTGTCCACAAGAACCCAAATGTTGTCAAACCTCCATGTGACGGCCCTCATTATACCGGTACGGTCATACCGACCCACGTCGATATAACGAGTGCTGCCACAGTGGGACATTTACCCAACACTATCACATGATTGAGATATACACAAATATAGATACAGAGTCGCGGAAGTAAGGACTAACTGTCATCACATTCCATCATCCACATTTATCATACATGATCCATATAGCAAAATAAAGGACTAACTTTCATAATTGAAATTAAACAAGCTACATTGTCCACAAAATTAAAGTTCTACATTTCATACATAGTTTGTCCGCAATTACACCATGATAATCCTAATACAAGTTACAATTCCATACTAGGAAACAAAAGGGACACTACGCCAGCTCCACCAGCTAATCTCCACGCTCGGAGTCGCTCTCCACTGTCTCCTCCAAAGGTATGTCACCAACTACACCTGTACGCCGAAGCAAGGAGTGAGTCTAAAGGACTCAGCAAGTAGCTCCATACACATCATTCATGCATACATCATAGTAGGTCTACCATTTCAATTTACAAGGCAACATATAGCATGCTTGAACATTTATGAGAGACAACCTATCATGGTAATTCCATAAAATCAAAACACATGGTACATGGTTTAAAATGTTCAAATAACACTTCCTATCACATGCTTCTACTCATTTAATCACATGAAGACTGCACTTCCAATTGACTATAACATGATAGCAACTTATATGGGATTAGAAATATCATAGCATGAATTAACGTACCATATTTACATGGTTACACATTCTCATATTTCACATGGATCATTTTTCAAGCATTCCACTTGTGCACGTATTCACATTCTAACATAAATGGTTCACATGGTTTCACATTTCACATTTTGCATGTTCACATATATATACACAATTTACACATGTTCACATATTCACATTTACAATTTAATTGCCGTGACACATAGTCCAAACACCACTAGAAGGACACATCACATACACATAACACATAGCACATCACCTAGGCAATACAGTGATGACTCTTGGCACTGCGCAGACCGGGAGAACACGTCTCCACCCTAACCAGTGGTACTTGTCCACCTCCAGGATTTCATCCTAATGCCCTTAGGATATCTTAACACATTGAACCTTCTCATGGGGACTTTTCCATGATACGGTTCCACAGCCCTCTATGGAAGCAGTGTCACACACGGCACATTTACACATTACACATTCCGATTAACACACGTTTCACATATGATTTTCACACTTTCTTGTTTATGCACATGGTTCGGTTCATCCCTATCATGATGCTACTAATAACAGAAATCAAGCATTTAGTAGCTCTCATGGATTAATTGGAACACACACATTTTAACCTTATCATGGTACATGCATTCATACTCATTTTCACATGAAAATCACATAATGTAGGCTACTGTTATCAAATTATCCTGAAAATTTTACCACATGCTGTTTTCGGGTATAGTACACACATACAAATTTTCACATTTTTCTGAATTTACATGCATTTATAGAAATTAAAACGCTCAGCTTCATGCCATTCTTAAACTAAGTCAACATAGAACATGACATGGAAATTCAGATTTGATCATGCACAGTCATGAACCACACATACATATGGCACAGAAATTTTCCCGAATTTATTTTCCCAACACATGATTTACCAAAATTTTCACAAGGTCTACACATGCTTTCTATTTCTCATAGTAGAAATTATAAGAATTCACATGGCGATGGGAAAATTCCCCAATTTGCAGGGCATGGACTGATACATACAAACATGGTTTATAAAATTCTACAGCATTTGCTTCCTCCGAAATCATGGGAACAAGATTAACCAAGCATAACCTCTTTCCTACACATGCTTTTCAATAATTCAAATAATTTATGCCATCTACAGAAAAATACAGGAAATTCCACACATATCACATTACCTATTTTACATAACATATGAAATTTACATTATATCCTCATGCGTAGAAATCCGGAAATTAAGATATAAGGCAGAACAGTTCACTGTTCTGTCAAGAAGAACTAAACGGCATACTGTGGTCGTTTACAAGAGTTGGCGGCCACATCGTTGGCCGCTGACTCAAGATCTCAACGTCCATGGGGCTTGCCGTCAAGTTCGGACCTGTGTAAAAACACAGTCCGAGCTCTGAAAAATGGTGAATGTGGGGGATCCAGGACACGAGGAAAATCTGTAAAAAATGTTAAAAGCCTCCTAGACACATACATGGACAATGGGGATGGGTACTTGCCTTTGGAAAAACTCCTAAAGGGATCAATCTTTCGGAGAAGCTCTCCTTGGGCAGTCCCAAGAAGTCTCCAAGACGCCTCCACTCCGGCTTCTGTGGTGCTCCCCTCTGAAGTCCAGGGCCGGGGATGTGTAGCCGGTTATGTTGTCCCCCTCCTTGTCGAAGTAGATCTCCAAAAGAAGCCTTGGGCCGGATCAAGGCCTTCAAACTTTAGGTTTTCTCACAGGGGCTCTAGGGCTTTCTCTCCTCTTTCTCCTCTTGCAAATGTGAAAGTGGGAAGTGGGGAGAGGCCAACTCGGGTCAGGAAGTAGGGAAGGCTCTCACCCACTCATCACGCCCATCTGACAGATTTGGAGCCGTTGGGGACATCCACCCATGGCTACCATACCTTGCTTCAGAAGATAGCAGCTCTGCTGCGCATGCAGGTCAGAGAGGTTGGCGTCCAGATCGCTGGACGCCGGAATTAGGGTGGCGTCCAGGGCTGGACGCTAACACCACCTCAACGGCCTGGGGATTGACGCCAATGGGGCCTTCGGCCAGAACCCTAATTATGCAGAAAACCATGCATACCGGACATATATACATGTAATGTACGTATAGTATCGTATCCACACTACCACCATGCAATAAGTACATTATTTACGTTTAATATAAGCACATGCACACGTAATTATACTATTTTAATACCTACGTAAATACGTACATACATACACACACAATATACACACAAATACGAAAGAAAACTACGGAAATTCGAGGGTCTTACACTCCAGCTGTCCTCAGCAAACCACAAACAAAGTCAGTCGTCCGTGGTCCCACTTCCACATCGGAATCTCTAACGGCTGCACAAGTCCTCCCGACGCTGATGTTCGGCCTTCACCTGCTGACAGACCAACACCTAGCAACAAAAGCCGCTATGTCTCTCTTCATCCCAGGCCACCAAACTGATGTCTCAACCTGTGATACATCTTGGTTGCCCCTGGAGAATAGAGTACCTGGAACCATGTGCCTCCTGCAAAACAACTCTCCTGATAGACTCCTCAACAGGAACATAGAGTCTATCTCGGAACCTAACAGTCCCGTCCTCACAAAGCTCAACCTCTGGAAGAAGCAACACACTGTACAACTCGGGATCTGCCTACTGAGCCTCAGCAACCTGTCTCACAACTGCGGGAGCTGCTAACAAACTACCTAACACACACTGACGACAACTGAACGAAACTCTGAAAGATCCCTCTGTCGCAGACTGCCACAACTGCCACTCTCTAAGCATCAGATGACTCATCTGTGCTTTCCTACTCAAGGCATCTGCAACTACATTCGCCTTTCCAGGCTTATACTCAATGCTGAAATCATAGTCCTTCAGATATTCCATCCATCGACGCTGCCTCATATTCAGATCCCTCTGAGAAAACACATATCTCAAACTCTGGTGGTCGGTACGGACTACAAACTCACTCCGTACAGGTAAAGACGCCAAATCCGCAAAGCAAACACCACATGCAAGCTCTAGGTCGTGGGTCGGGTAACTCTCCTCGTGGGGCTTAAGCTGGCGAGACGCATAAGCCACCACTCGGCCTTGCTGCATCAAGACCGCACCCAAACCAACACCTGAAGCATCTGTGCAAACCTCAAAACCCTCCTCACCTGAAGGTAAGGCAAGAACTGGCGCCGACGTAAGCAGTCGTTTCAACTCTATGAAACTCTGCTCACACTGCTCCTACCACTCAAACGGAACTCCCTTTCTCGTCAACCGAGTCAAGGGTGCAGCAACCTGAGAAAAATCTCGAACAAACCTGCGGTAGTAACCTGCCAAACCCAGAAAGCTACGAATCTCAGACACAGATCTGGGACTCTCCCACTGCAAAACTGCCTCAACCTTCGCTGGATCTACTGAAACTCCCTCACCTGAGATCACGTGCCCCAAGAAGTGAACCTGTTGTAGCCAAAACTCACACTTACTAAGTTTGGCATACAACTGGTGCTCTCGCAAAGTCTGCAACACGATCCTCAGGTGCTCGGCGTGCTCCTCCTCCGAAGCGGAGTACACCAGAATGTCGTCAACAAACACTACGACAAACGGTCCAAGAACTGGTGGAACACCCGGTGCATCAGATCCATGAAGGCTGCTGGAGCATTGGTGAGCCCAAACGGCATCACCAAAACTCAAAGTGTCCATATCTGGTCCGAAAAGCAGTCCTCTCAATGTCCGAATCTCTAATCCGCAACTGATAGTAGCCCGACCTCAAGTCAATCTTCGAGAAGACACGAGCAGACTGAAGCTGATCAAAGAGATCATCAATCCTAGGCAAAGGATACCTATTCTTGATGGTCACTTGATTTAGCTTCCTATAATCGATACACAACCTCAGGCTACCATCCTTCTTCCGGACAAACAAAACAGGTGACCCCCACGGAGAAAAGCTAGGACGAATATAGCCCTTCTCCAACAACTCCTCAAGCTGCCTCTTCAACTCCCTCAACTCTGCTGGTGCCATACGGTACGGTGCCTGAGCAAAAGGTAAAGTGCCAGGAACCAACTCTACAGTAAACTCAATCTCTCTCTCTGGTGGAAGACCAGGCAACTCTTCCGAAAAACATCCGGAAACTCACACACTACAGGAATGTCTCCCACTCCCAAGGCAATCTGGTCAAGAGTCACTGCAGAAACTAGGAAACCCTGACAACCAGAAGCAAGCAACCTCCCTGCCCTCAAAGCAGAAACTAAAAAGCGAGAAGTAAGAGGTACGATACCCTGGAAGTAGAACGCCGCTGCTCCAGGTATCCGCAAGTGCACCCTCTTCTTCTGGCAATCCATCACTGCACCATACCGCTCCAACCAATCCATACCCAAAATCACATCATATCATGCAACTGCAAGGCAAAAAGACGGGCTGACAACAACTGATCCTGCAACTGCACAGGTACCTCCTCGAGACAGTAGGACGTAAGGACAAAGTCCCCTGTCGGCAACTCTACTGCCAACTCAACAGACTCTCTCGAACTCAACTCTCCAAGGAGTCTAAAAAGTCCTCAGACACAAAAGAGTGAGAGGCACCGGAATCAAACAAGACTCTAGCTGCATAACCAAAAACTGAAACAGTACCTTCCACCAGGTGAGCTGCCTCCGCGTCTGCACGAGTCAAGTGGGTAACACGACCTCTACCTCTCGACCCACCAGAACCTCCGGTCTGCTGACGCTGCTGCACTGGGGCTTGCTGCTGCTGCTGCACTCGGGGCTGTGACTGGGTCTGCTGCTGCGGCACACGAGGTAACAAAGGACAATCTCGCGCCATATGACCCATCTGGTCACACCGGTAACACTGCCCAGCAAAAGTACAATGTACCTGCTGCGAAGGCTGACCTGTCGGCTGCTGAACACTCCCAACCGACTGCTGCCTCTACTCTGCCTGCCTCCTATCACGCCGAAACTTCCTCCGAGATCCTGACTTCGCCGACGTCCCAGTAGAAGTGGACGCGTAAGAAGTCGTAGTCCTCGGGGTCGTCTGCACACTACCCTGCTGCTGGCGAGGCTGAGAAGGAACTACCTGCGTCTGAACCTCTGCACTCCGAGCACGAGTCCGCAAGGTGTCTGCCTCCAACGCTGCCACTGTCTGATAGGCCGCATCCAAGTCTGTGACGAGCAACTATCAGCGCCTGCCTGAGCTCTGGCCTCAAGCCTCTCACGAACTGCTGAGTCCCCAGACCCTCATCTCCCATAATCTGCGGAGCATAACGCCCTAACTCCACAAATCTGGCCCTGTACTGCACCACAGTAGAGTCCCTCTGCTGCAAGTCCAGAAACTGGTACAACCTCTCCGTCCGGACGTAAGTAGGACAAAGGCTCTCTCAAAAGAAACAACAAACTCCTGCCACGGAACTCCTAAGTGGGCGAGACTGGAAAGTAGTCTCCCACTCAGCGGACCACCAAGTCAACGCCTGCGCCTGCAACTGGTAACTGGCTAGCAGCACTCGCTCCTCTGGAACACACTCCATGGAACGAAAGTCCGCTCCACTTGCATCTAACCATGCTCGCGCTACATCTGGATCAGGCTGCCCAAAAACTGAGGAGGCTGAAACTGCAAGAACTCCCTCACACCCTCCCAGTACCACCCTGGGGTACCGGCGCGTCACGGTGCTGAGCAACAAACTGAGCCATCCCCTCAAGAAAATGAGTCATGTCCAATCCCTGAGCTACCTGAGGTGGGAAGGTGGCGGCGGCGGAAACAATCCACTATGTGCATCTTGTGGCAAAGGCTGCGTTTGCTGAGGTGGCGGAGCATCTCCAACCTCCTGACGAGTCGCCTGCTCGGCTACTCCCTCTCTAGGACGTCGCCTAGGCGCCATAGAACTACACACAGAACAAAAATACACATAAATACACTAACTAACCTCCGGCTACATAGCTGCACTGTACTCTTTAGACTCTGAGTTAACATGATGAGTATTTTCTTATATATATCTCATCAGACAGGCTCTGATACCAAACTGTAACGACCCAGAACCCGCATTACCAGTAACACCGGTAACCCGAATTCTGACCCGCTAACCCACGAGACAAGCTCGGAAGGGTAGGAATTTAAGAGTCCGAGGAGACTATATGTAAGAAGATACACACCACGCAAGCATAAAATTCCACTATATGAACATATCAATATACATCTCAGAGTCTGAGACAAAGTACAGTACAGAAGACAACAAAAAGGTACAACTCACTGCAGCTAGGGAGCACCAACACCGGAGTGGCTAGACTCGCCAGGAACGGGAGTCGACGAAGACCCACCTGAAAGGGAAAGGAGTGAGTCTCAAGAAAAGAGACCCAGTAGGGAAAAGTAACCCCACCGGCAACTGAACTAAAGTGCGGAAAGTAAAAACTGAAAGTAAGTACAACGTCGCACCACAACACAAAACTATAACCACGCGCTCAGTACACACACTCACACACACAGCAGTAGGACTCAGCTAGGTCTGTGGCTCGGCGTCCCGTCACCAGAGGCTCTCAACCCCAGCCACGTGCACACTACAGACCTCTCTCTCGCGTCTGGTCCACGACCGGTTTTTCCCCTACGCTTGACCCTAGCGGTAGAGAAAGGGCTCCACGGAGACCGACTCAAAACCACCAAAAGGAGTACGCACAGACAGAGTCGCACTCGATGTCCCGGCTCACTAGCGGAGGACAACCACACGCTAGTCGTCTAGACGGAGTCGCACCCACGCCTAGGTAACACAACAAAACGGGTACACGGTAACGCAACGCGCGTACAACAGACGGAACACACTCAACGTCTGAAACCCCGTACAGTAGTAAACACCTCGTGCCACAAACAACTACTCTTTGCACAGGCGGAGTCACACTCTAAGCCTGCCCACTTGTGCTATTAGGGCGGACATCACATGTCAATCGCCTCTAATCACACAGCTTAAGTCTGCTGGGAGACAGGATATAAAACGCCACATCGATTGCCGCCAATCAGAGATAAACGACAACCCCTATGCCGCCAACAATAACTAAACTGCAATCGACCTTGTCGTCTAACTCATCCCTGAAGATCTCAACGTCAACAGTGTGGACGTTGATATCTTCAGTCCCCCATACCCAGAACTGAACGAATCAGTCCCAATGGGCAGAAACACTTAACTAAACTCTGACTGATGGAGGGAAACACTTCCCTCATCAATCTACACTACCAGAATATCATAAATAGCAATCTAACACCTAGATTATCCAAACCACCCTCAATTCCGGCATGATATAACCCAAACCCTAAACCATGATTTGCACATCAATTAAGTTAATTGGACAAGCTGGTTTGCTGGGGAAGGTTATAGGGGTTAAGTCCCTACCTCAGAACGCTTAATCAATCCCCAACAGCCACCAATCGCGCCGGATCTCCCCGAAGACTCCGCGCGAATCACGCCAAAACCTTGCGATTCCCGCCCGATCTAGCAACGCCACACGATCCAGGGGCTTCCCACGAGCTCAATCACTCAACAGAAGCTAAGGAATAAAGAAACAAGAAAGGTTAGGTGAAGGAAGGAGAGGAAAGGGAGAGAAGAACTCTGCTCTCGGGCTGTCCTATTTCAACAGGACTGTTTCGACGTCCACATCTGTGGTCGCCAACTGAACCGCCAACAGACTGACGTCATATCCCCTGCCGCTGAGTTCAACCTCAGACGTCCACATCGCTGGATGCTGACTCAGACTTAACGGCAAGCCCTGGCCGTCAACAGCAAGTCACGACAATGGTCTTGTCGTCGACCACACAGAACCACTACAGACCCAATAAAGATCCATAAAAACCCGAGGCCTTACAGGGCCCCCCCCCCCCCCCCCCCAATATTTTTTTTTTCAGGCATATACCTATATCCATATAAAGTGAGGGGGAGAGCTGCAAAACCAACTCCCTGGCAGTGCCTTTTCGTGGCTGGGGTGGACCAGATCCCGATTTTTTAATTAAAAAATGAACCACTTTTTAAGGAAAATACTAATCAATTTTAACTCTAACAGGCTTCTCTCCCCAAGCGCCCTTCGTGCTCAAAACCTGCCGCCCTTTATATATATATATATATATATATATGAACTTTCTTGAGACGACAGCGGGCAACCCACCTACGTCGCTGTGCCTTTTTTTTTCCTCACAGTCAACAATCTCTTCAGTCGGTCCCTTCTTCAGAAAGGGCTTATGGTTGTTATTTCTATGGAATTAGAGATCTAAGATCAAATCAGATACTGTAATTTTTATCACTTTTTATTTAGATTTCAATATCAGAATTTTGAGTTTCTTCATCTATCCTTGTGTTTTGTATCAAATTGTATTTTTTAAGTTTAATGATAATCTTTTTTATTTGATAATAATCTTTTTTATTTGATATAAGTTACTCTTGTTTGCTAATTTTGAGAAAAAAATTATTTCATAGTAGTTGATTATTTATCCAACGGCGGTCAGTGGCCAGTCAATAACACATCAACCAGTGGCCAGTCAATGATACACGACCGCCAGTGGCCAGTCAATAATACAATTAGAACACTTTGAGTATGTACGACAACATCAGGAATTTAAAAATTTGTCCACTATTTCTGACCTATGTAAGTGGCTGGTGAAAACAAGATAATTAGAAATCTATCCACTGTGTATCGAGTCTTGACTCTTATTCTCACTCTTCCAATTCCACAGCTACAATAGAACAATCATTTTCAGCTACGAAGATTATCAAGAACAAATTTTGCAACAAGATGTAAGATGATTTTTTATCTGATTGCTTGATCATCTATATTGAGAAGAAAATTGTTAAAACTTTTAACATAGATTCAATTATAGATGATTTTCGTGACTTAAAAGAACGGAGAGCTTTATTCTGATAGACTACATGTGATAAAATTTAAGGTATTTTATTTTTCACATCTTCTTATTTTGGCCCCCCCTTATATTCTGCATACTTATATTACAAGTGCAACAACTTGTCATAACTACTAGTGTCCCTTTGTCCCTCTACCCCAACATGTCCTCTTCTTCTTCATGTTACATATTTTCAGAAAATCTTCTAAAAGATTCATTTTAAAAATTGCCAAAGGATGTTACTTAAAAGAAGGCATAAAAGTGTAAGATGATTAATAAAATGAGTTAATTGGATATTTAGATTATGTTTAGTATTTAGATAGACTGGGGATAGAGTGGAATTATCTTCAAAATTTTGAAGATAATTTCACTTTATCCTCAATCTATTTAAATATCAAATATAGCCTAAGATAGCGCTAGTAGCTGCTTCCTAATGACGTGTACAACTTGAACCATTTCTTTCGTGTTGAGCTACAAAATCCCCTCGTTCAACTAGCGAAGACTATATAAGAACCTGAGAAATTTTGATATTTTCGTCACTCTTTTGATTTATATCTATACGCTAGATGGTAATGGGGGACTAATTCCAAACGAGAAACGTAACACTGACATATGTACTTTTTATTATTACTTTTCCACTCTCATTCGTGTATAGCTGAGTATGAGATCAAACCGTTAGAATGAATAATTTAAATTCGACACTCTCCAATTGAATCTAATAAGTTCATATTTAGCAAAACGTAGGTATCACTCCTTGAAAATAAAAAGTATCTTAAGTTCGACGCTCTTCAACACCACTTTAAATTCAAAAAAAAAAAACTTTTTCCACAAAGTGGGTGGCAAAAAAAAAAGCACATATCTCTCATGAAATTAATGGAACAGGATTTGCATCCACAAATATTAATGGAACAAGATTTGAAGCCCTGCAGGCATTAATGGAACTGGATTTGGTTTCATAATAACATGGCAATAATGGGATCCATCTCCGTTACTTACAACCCTTCTCTCTCTCTCTCTCTCTCCCTCCCTCCCCCGTTACAGCTCACCAACGGTTTGATGGAAGGCAATAATTAATTCGGTTAAAGTGAACAAACACACGCACATAGGAAAGACAACACAAACAAGCGAGGGAGGGGAGCACGGGGAAGAGGAGCCTAAAAACTCAGTTCCTCTGTTCTCTCCACCTTTCCTCGTCCCGCCTTCTCTCCCTCGTCCTCTTCTCCTCGACGCACCCGCGGCAGCATCTGATTCTCCAGGTCTCGATAGCTCGGGCGGTGATTGCGCAGTGCCCGACGATGGACGGAGGAGCTCCCACCCCGGACGAGCACATAGCGGAGGCAGGGGCCTCGCCGCAGGGCGCGGGGTGTGACACCTTTCTCGCCGCTCTCAGCCATGGCGGGCGCTATGTCCAGTACAGTATCTACGGCAACATCTTCGAGGTCGCCTCCAAGTACAAGCCCCCGATTACGCCCATCGGGAAGGGCGCCTACGGGATCGTCTGGTAGTTGCCGCTGCCGCTCCCTGGATGGCGCCGTCGTTGTCGGGGTTGGTTCGGGGCTTGTTTTGGTTTGATCTTTGTTGTTGGTTGATTCGTTCCCGCGTGTTTACAGCTCGGCTTTGAATTCGGAGACGGGCGAGCAGGTGGCGATCAAGAAGATCAAGAATGCGTTCGATAATAAGATCGACGCCAAGAGGACGCTGCGCGAAATTAAGCTGCTTCGGCACATGGATCATGAAAACGTGAGTGCGTCTGGTCGCATACGTTTACTTCCGTTGTTTCCCCGCCTGTATAGTGTATACTGCTTTCTTTTCTCGAACTTTATTTTATTGCGAATCGTATCAAGTTGAGCTTCCACCATAAATGGGACGAAGAACTGCACTAGGTTGGTTGGAAAGCTTACTTGGCTTTGGAGAGATGGATCACTACCGCTGTGATGGAGGTGGTGTCCAGGAGGAAGAGTTTCTAACATGGGAAATCCAGGACTTCGTCAATGAGACTGCTCGAGATAGAGAGAACAAGGCAGGTCATTAGAAGAAGAAGGATGATCAAACCGAATCCGCTAGAGGGAAAGACTTTTTAGGATGTCATTTTGCAGCATAGGAAAAACAAATGATGGCGCATGCTTTTGAATGGTGTGCCATTCTGCTCTCTACCGTCAAGAAAGAGGAGCATTGTCTCATAGACTCGGGCTAATGAGTGACGAAATGTAACGAGATTTTATCGTTTCAATCTAATTGTTGCCTATATGGAGACCAAGCTCATGCACAAATAAAAACGTCTAAGTAAGGTTTGCCCAGTTAAATCACGATTTGTGTGGCAGTTATTTGATAATTATACGGGACAATGGAAGTGAATGGACACTTGATGATTTGGTTGTCAACACATATTGGATGATTAGCTGACAAGGAGGAGACAACTTGACATACGGAAGTGGGCATCCGTTTATAAAAGGATATACTGTCTATTAGTATAAGCGTGTTGGTTTCTTGATATCTACAAGAATGAGTTTTACTGTTTGGTCTGCTGATACAATTAGGACAAGTTTATGTTGAGTTGTTGACAAATTGGTGTCAATTAAAGTCTGAAATTTGGCAGTTAACAATATACCTCCAGGCCTGCAAGCATTCAAGTTTTGAGACACTGACATAAGCATAACCTATGTCAGGAGGGTGGAACTCTGGATGCTCATGAAAGGATGGCAGTGTTGGTTTTGGTATCAATTTCGTCCGGGTCCGAAACCGCAATTGTTTTGGTTTTGTTTCACCTAGTTTTGGGCATATCGGGCAGCCTTAAGGAGTAAACGGCTGGTTTCGGCCAAAATCAATTAAAATATTATTTTTATGGTATCTGACTTGCTACAGTAAAATGGCCCGGTTTCGGATCAGTCCGGTCCAAAACCGAAACATTTCGATAGACACTGCCAACTATGTGCTCATCTGATGATGAGCATCCATAGCTCATACCATGGTCAGAAAGGTCAAGTGGAGAGCTGCTGCCATTTTGTTTTTGGCTAAATGTTGATCAAGGTTCAAAAAATCGCCCGAATCATTATCAGATCGGTTGATTTGAGTCAGTTTTGAGCTGAACCATCTGATCTGGGGTAACCCAGCCACTGGCTACCAGATCGGCCGATCTAACATGGGATCGCTCCGGATCAGACTGGATCGGGCCGATTCGGGTGTAATGGCTAGTTTGAACTAGCCGTTACTAGCCATTGGGGGACACTACCCAATGGCCAGAAATGGCTAGTTTTGGCCTTGGGGGTCTATATAAACCCCCCAAGGCCCATTATGCTTCAAACTCAAGTCTTGAGTTCTCCTCCTCCTCTCCTCTCAATATTTTGGCATTCTCTCTCACTCTCTCTCTCTCGGGTGCTCTTTTACACTATTGGGAGGCGATCTCTCACTTTCTTGCTCTTCGTCTTCAGGCTCTCTCTCACTCACACACTCTTGTCCCAGGCTCTCGGCTGCAAACTTTCTCTCTTAGCCCCACTCTCTCGCATAAACAATTCTTATTTTTGTTTGTTTATTTACTTTTTTTTGTCTAAGCACCTTGATTGCAACCATCCTAAGCATAAGACATGGCCTTCGAAGGTGGTGCGTCCCGATCTTCAAGCAACCTTCCTAGCGCCGATCCCACTTGGGATTTTGTCCATCATGGACATGTGCTGTAAGACCCTCGAATTTCCGTAGTATTTCTTTCGTATTTATGTGTGTATATTGTGCTTGTGTATGTATGTACGTACTTACGTAGGTATTAAAATAGTATAATTACGTGTACATGTGTTTATATTAAACATAAATAAGGTATGTATTGCATGGTGATAGTATGAATATAATACCATGTACATATTGCATGTATAGAAGCTTGGTGTGCATGGTTTTATGCATAATTAGGGTTCTGGCCGAAGGCCTTATTGGCATCAACCCCTGGCCGCTGAGGTGGTGTCAACGTCCAACCATGGACGCCAACACTCACTCCGGCGTCCAGCGATCTGGACGTCAACTTCTCTGCCCTGCATGCGCAGCAGAGCTGCTGTCTTCTGAAACAAGGCATGGCAACCATGGGGGGATGTCCCCCAACGGCTCCAAAGCTGTCAGGTCGGCATGGTGAGTGGGTGAAGGCTTTCCCTACTTCCTGAACCCGAAATGGCCTCTCCCCACTACCCATTTTCACACTTGCAAGAAGAGAGAAGAGGAGAGAAAACCCTAGAGCTTCCTGTGAGAAACCTGAAGTTTGGAGGCTCTGATCCGGCGATCCAAGGCTTCTTCTGGAGATCTACTTCGACAAGGAGGAAGACAACATAACCGGCTACACATCCCCGGCCCTGTATTTCAGAGGGGAGCATCTCAGAAGCCGGAGTGGAGGCGCCTTGGGACTGCCCAAGGAGAGCTTCTCCAACTAATTTGATCCCTTTAGGAGTTTTTCCAAAGGCAAGTACCCTTTCACATTGTCCATGTATGTGTCTAGGAGGTTTTTATCATTTTTATAGATTTTCCTCGTGTCCTGGATCCCCTACATTCACCATTATTCAGAGCTCGGACTGTGTTTTTACACAGGTCCGAACTTGACGGCAAGATCCATTGACGTTGAGATCTTGAGTCAGCGGCCAACGATGTTGCCGCCAACTCTTGTAAACGTCCGTAGTATGCCGTTTAGTTCTTCTGACAGAGCAGTGAACTGTTCTGCCCTATATCTTTAATTTCCGAGTTTCTACGCATGAGGATATAATGTAAATTTTATATGTTATGTAAAATAGGTAATGTGATGTGTGTGGAATTTACTGTATTTTTCTGTAGATGGCATAATTTATTAGAATTATTGAAAAGCATGTGTAGGAAAGAGGTCATGCTGGGTTAATTTGTTTTCCATGATTTCTGAGGAGTTAAATGCTGTAGAATTTTATGAACCATGTTTATATGTATCAGTCCATGCCCTACAAATTTAGGAATTTTTCCCACATCCATGTGAATTCTTATAATTCCTAAAATGAGAAATAGAAAGCATGTGTAGACCTTGTGAAAATTTTAGTAAATCATATGGGGAAATAAATTCGGGAAAAATTTCTGTGCTAACATGTATGTGTGGTTCATGACTGTGCATGATCAAATCTGAAATCCATGTCATGTTCTATGTGGACTTAGTTTAAGAATGGCATGAAACTGAATGTTTTAATTTCTATAAATGCATGTGAATTCAGAAAAATGTGAAAATTTGTATGTGTGTTATTATACCCGAAAACAGCATGTGGTAAAATTTTCGGGAAAAAAATTGATAACAGTAGCTTACACTATGAGATTTTCATGTGAAAATGAGTATAAACACCTGTATCATGATTAAGGTTAGATAAGGTGTGTTCCAATAATCCATGAGAGCTACTAAATGCTCGAATTCTGTTATTAGTAGCATCATGCTAGGGATGAACAGAACCATGTGCATAACCAAGAAGTGAAAAAAAATCATATGTGAAACATGTGTTAAATCGGAATGTGTAATGTGTAAAATGTGCCGTGTGTGACACTGCTTCCATAGAGGGCTGTGGAACTGTATCATGGAAAAGTCCCCATGAGAAGATTCAATGTGTTAAGATATCCTAAGGGCATTAGGATGAAATCCTGGAGGTGGACAAGTACCACTGGTTAGGGTGGAGACGTGTTCTCCCGGTCTGCGCAGTGCCAAGAGTCATCACTGTATTGCCTAGGTGATGTGCTATGTGTTATGTGTATGTGATGTGTCCTTCTAGTGGTGGTTTGGACTATGTGTCACGGCAAATAAATTGTGAAATGTGTATATGTGAACATGTGTAAATTGTGTATATATATGTGAGCATGCAAATGTGAAATGCGAAATCATGTGAACCATTTATGTTAGAATGTGAACATATGTACATGTGAAATGCTTGAAAAATGAACCATGTGAAAATGGGAATGTGTAACCATGTGAAGTGAATGTGTTAGGATATGTTACGTAAATTCATGCTATGATATTTCTAATCCCATATAAATTGCTATCATGTTGTAGTCAAATTGGAAGTGTAGTCTTCATGTGATTAATGAGTAGAAAGCATGTGATAGGAAGTGTTATTTGAAACATCTTAAACCATGTACCATGTGTTTTGATGTTGTAGAAATACCATGATAGGTTGTCTCTCATAAATGTTCAAGCATGCTATATGTTGCCTTGCAAATTGGAATAGTAGACCCTACTATGATGTATGCATGAATGATGTGTATGGAGCTACTTGCTGAGTCCTTTAGACTCACTCCTTGCTTCGGCGTACAGTGTAGTTGGTGACACACCTTTGGAGGAGACAGTGGAGAGCGACTCCGAGCGTGGGGATTAGCTGGTGGAGCTGACGTAGTGTCCCTTTTGTTTCATAGTATGTGAATTGTAGCTTGTATTAGAGTTATCATTATGTAATTGTGGGCAAACTATGTATTAAATGTAGAACTTTAATTTTGTGGACAATGTAGCTTGGTTTAATTTCAATTATGAAAGTTTAGTCTTTTATTTTGTTATATGGTCATGTATGATAAATGTGGATGATGAATGTGATGACAGTTAGTCCTTTACTTCCGCGACTCTGTATCTATATTTGTGTATATCTCAATCATGATAGTGTTGGGTAAATGTCCCACTGTGATAACCTTTACTATACCGACGTGGGTTGGTGTATACCGTACCGGTATAATGAGGGTCGTCACAGAGATTGGTATCAGAGAACCGATTGAGATCTTACATAAATATACATGAATCATCATCCTCATTGCATGCTAAATCTTATAGATTGTCCACATGGGTAGAAATGACTAATAATGAATGGAAGATAGACAAGAAATGGATTAGAAAACTTAGTAACCTAACTCTAATGGTGGCTGAAATTTTATTACAGCCATGGCTTCCCGTGGGCGACGTGGAGGTGCGCCAGCTCGCGACGACGAGCAGAGGCATGATGGTCAGGCGGAGCAACAGGCCCCAGCACCACGAGGCCCTGTGCTTCCCCCACCGCCGCCTGTGGACTATGGAGTGTTCATGCAAGGTCTGGTGCAGGCCATGCAGACCCAGGCTCACACTCAGGCAGCACTTCAGGCCCAGTTGGAGGCCCAGGTAAATTAATAGAATAACTAAGTAGTCTGCTATTGAATTGTATGCTATTGTGTTTATTGTATATCGTTTGTTGTTTATGTAGCAGGCTCGGGCCCCAGCTCAGGACCATGGTGGACCTTCCATCATGGAAAGATTCAAGAGGATGCAGCCACCCTCTTTTAAGGGGGAGAGCGATCCGTTGCTAGCAGAGAGTTGGATGAGGGAGATCGAGAAAATCTTCCGGGCCATCAGGTGTGTGGATGAGGACAAGGTTACCTTAGCCACCTACATGCTACAGGTATGTGTTAGTTATGTGTTTCCTATTCCCTGTTAAGTTGAAGTTGTTTAGCGGTGCTCATGAAGGTTATGTTGCAGAGAGAGCTGATGTGTGGTGGGCTTCGTTACTACGTACGCGGTTTGAGGATGGCGCGATTGATGTCGCTTGGGACGAGTTCGTGAGGCTCTTTCGGGCCAAGTTCGTCCCCGAGCACATCCAGGACAGGATGGAGCAGGAGTTCCTCACTTTGACTCAGGGCTCCATGACCGTACTTGAGTATGAGGCCAGGTTTGCAGAACTATCTAAGTATGCACCCCATATTGTGGCGGATGAGCGCAGGAAGGCGAAGAAGTTCGTGATGGGTCTCAAACCATCACTGAGGACGAGGCTCGTGGCGTTCGACCACCGCACGCTAGACGAGGCTCTCAGCGCAGCCTGCAGACAGGAAGGCGAAATGGAGCAATACTTGGAGGAGAAGAAGGCTTCGCAGAAGAGGCCGGCAGCAGCTTTCCAGAGGCAAGATAAGAGGAAGACGGTGTACCAGACACCGCAGAAATCATCGGCAACCAGCAGCTATCAGGTACCTTCTGTACGTTCCTCTGGTGACAAGAAGGAGTGCCCTCATTGCGGAAGGGCACATGGTGGTACGGAATGTTGGATGATAGCGGGCAAATGCCTAAAGTGTGGGAGCAGCGACCACAAAATCAAGGACTGCCCTAGGCTTCAGCAGGGAGCTCAGCGAGGAGCGCCAGTACCAGCAGTGGCGGCAGCCGCGCCAGCGACAGGACGACCAGGAAGGCCTCGAGCCCAGCGCTCGAGTGTTTGCGTTGGCTCGTGAGGACGCCGAGCAGGCGGAGCATGTCACCGAAGGTACAGTCTTACTTTTCGGTGTGCACGCTCGGGTTTTGTTTGATACGGGTGCTACTCACTCGTTCATTTCCGAGCGGTTCGCTAGGCAGTTAGCCCTAGAGTCAGGCATAGAGTCTGAGGAGTTAGAGGTCCCTTTGTCTGTACACCCCTGCGGGTACGGTATCGACTAGGAAGTGCATTCCGTCGTTACCTGTGTGCATTGAGGATAGATTCCTAGATGGTTGTTTCTTCTTGCTAAAGATGAAGGATTATGATTGTATCCTTGGTCTGGATTGGCTAGAGGAGCACTATGCGTTAGTGGATTGTCGTAGGAAGAAGATTGTTTTCCGCATTCCTGGCGAGGACGAGTTCTCTCATCCCTTGCCAAAGAACTTAGCAGGAAAGTTAGTCATCTCTGCCATGAAGGCGATGCGCATGGTGAACAAGGATGTGACGCATTTCTTGCCAGCGTTATGCTAGTACCCGATGCTAGTCCGTCACGGACTCTTGCAGAGATCGATGTGGTGCAGGACTTTCCAGATGTCTTTCCCGATGACTTGTCTGGATTGCCACCGGATAGGGAGATAGAGTTCACTATAGAGTTGCTTCCAGGCACCTCTCCTATCTCAAAGGCCCCATATCGGATGGCACCTGCAGAATAGCCGAGTTGAGGAAGCAATTGCAAGAATTGCTTGACAAGGGATTTATTCGCCCTAGCGTTTCCCCTTGGGGAGCACCTGTATTGTTCGTCAAGAAGAAAGACGGGTCACTTCGGTTGTGCATCGATTATAGGAAGCTAAACCAAGTGACTGTGAAGAACAGTATCCCTTACCTCGCATTGATGATCTGTTTGACCAGTTGCGAGAGGCATCAATCTTTTCCAAGATTGACTTGCGATCTGGTTATCATCAGTTGAGGATTAGGAGTGAGGATGTGTCCAAGACGGCGTTTAGAACCCGTTATGGACATTATGAGTTTTTGGTTCTTCCCTTCGGATTGACCAACGCCCCTGCAGCGTTCATGGATCTCATGAACCGGGTGTTTAGTCCGTATTTAGATAGCTTTGTTGTTGTGTTTATTGACGATGTATTGGTCTATTCTCCGGATGAGGCCACGCACCGCCAGCATTTGAGGTTAGTCTTAGAGGTTCTCCGTGAGCACAAGCTGTATGCGAAGTTCAGCAAGTGCGATTTTTGGTTGCGCGAGGTTCATTTCCTCGGGCATGTTATCTCCGGCGCTGGTGTAGCTGTTGACCCAGCGAAGGTCCAGGCAGTTATGGATTGGGAAGTTCCCAGGACCCCTTCGGAGATTCGTAGCTTTATTGGTTAGCTGGTTATTATCGGCGATTCATTGAGGGTTTCTCATCCATCGCCGCCCCCTTGACAAAGCTGACTCGGAAAGGTGAGAAGTTCGTGTGGTCTGAGGCATGTGAGCGTAGCTTTCAGCTATTGAAGGCTAAGCTTACTTCTGCTCCGGTTGGTTGGTATTGCCTAGTGGTCTAGAGGGCTTTGCCATCTATACGGATGCATCTCAGATTGGTTTAGGCTGTGTGCTCATGCAACAAGAGAGGGTAGTAGCTTATGCTTCTCGTCAGTTGAAGGAGCATGAGAGGAACTATCCGACTCATGATTTGGAGTTAGCAGCTGTGGTTCATGCACTAAAGATCTGGAGGCACTACCTTTATGGTGTCAGATTTGAGGTGTTTACCGACCACAAGAGCTTGAGGTATCTTTTCTCCCAAAAGAATTAAACCTGAGGCAGAGGAGATGGATTGAGTTCTTGAAGGACTATGACTTCGACCTTCAGTATCATCCTGGAAAGGCGAACGTCGTAGCGGATGCTCTTAGTAGAAAGAGGTCTTCGCTCCAGCAGGATTGGAAGATGTTGGAGGATGCAGCGTGCTCTATGACCGAGTTAGAGCCATCGTTGTGTCAGGCTTTTGTAGCTCAGCTATCCCTTAGGTCCTCAGTCTTGGATGAGGTGATTGAGCAGCAGAAAGCCGATCCTAGATTGTTAGAGTTAGTAGGTAAGGCGGGCATTGCTCGTGATGAGGACGGTGTGATTAGATTTCAGCACCGTGTTTGTGTCCCCGATGTAGTAGATGTCCGTGAGCATGTGTTAGCGGAGGCTCATAGATCGCGATTCTCTATTCATCCGGGTAACACTAAGATGTATCAGGATTTGAAGAGATCATTTTGGTGGTCCGGCATGAAGAAGGATGTTGCGGATTATGTATCTAGATGTCTAGTGTGTCAGCAGGTGAAAGCCGAGCGGCAGCGACCATCCGGCCTTATGCAGAGGATGGATATCCCCGTATGGAAGTGGGAAGCTGTCACTATGGATTTCGTATCGGGTTTGCCTCGATCTAGAAGGGGCAATGACTCGATTTGGGTAGTTGTAGATAGATTCTCGAAGACTGCTCATTTCTTGCCTATGAAGAAGAAGCAGTCAGTAGAGAGCTTAGCTAGTTGTATGTTAGTGGTATCGTTAGGTTGCATGGTGTGCCGAAGTCGATCATTTCGGATCGAGATCCGAGATTTACTTCGAGGTTGTGGAAGGGTCTTCAAGATGCGTTAGGTTCGGAGCTTAAGCTCAGTTCGGCGTTTCATCCCCAGACCGACGGACAGTCCGAGAGGACTATCCAAACGCTCGAGGATATGTTGAGAGCGTGTGTTCTGGATTGGAAGGATGACTGGGAGCGTCATTTACCTCTTGTGGAGTTCGCATACAACAACAGCTTTCATGCTAGTATTGGAATGGCTCCATTCGAGGCGTTGTATGGTAGGCCTTGCAGATCTCCGCTATGTTGGGAGGAGACTGGTGATAGGCAATTGATCGGACCGGAGTTGGTTCAGAAACTTCGGATAAGATTCAGCTTATCAGGAAAAGGCTTGTTGCGGCACAGGATAGGCAGAAGAGTTATGCCGACAACAGGAGAAAGGATTTGGAGTTCGAGGTTGGTGATCATGTCTTCTTAAGATATCGCCTACTCGAGGTGTTGTCAGGTTTGGCAGGCATAGCAAGCTAAGCCCTAGGTTCATTGGCCCGTATGAGATTCTCAGACGTTTGGGTAACGTGGCGTACGAGTTAGCTTTACCCCCAGCTTTGGCTAGTGTTCACCCGGTATTCCACGTATCTATGCTCAGGAAGTATGTCCGAGATCCGTCTCATGTGATTAGTCATGAGCCAGTGGAGATCCAGCCAGATCTTTCGTATGTCGAGCAACCAGTAGATTCTTGACCGGAAGGTGCAGCATCTCCGGAACAAGAGTATCGCGTCGGTGAAAGTTCTATGGCGGAACTTCTCACGTGAGGAGGCTACGTGGGAGCTTGAGGATGCGATGAAGAAGAAGTATCCCCTTTTGTTTGAGTAGTGTCGTTCTAACTTCGAGGACGAAGTTTTCTTTAAGGGGGAGAGGGTGTAAGACCCTCGAATTTCCGTAGTATTTCTTCGTATTTATGTGTGTATATTGTGCTTGTGTATGTATGTACGTACTTACGTAGGTATTAAAATAGTATAATTACGTGTACATGTGTTTATATTAAACATAATAAGGTATGTATTGCATGGTGATAGTATGAATATAATACCATGTACATATTGCATGTATAGAAGCTTAGTGTGCATGTTTTCTGCATAATTAGGGTTCTGGCCGAAGGCCTTATTGGCGTCAACCCCTGGCCGCTGAGGTGGTGTCAACGTCCAACCTGGACGCCAACACTCACTCCGGCGTCCAGCGATCTGGACGTCACTTCTCTGCCCTGCATGCGCAGCAGAGCTGCTGTCTTCTGAAACAAGGCATGGCAACCATTGGGGGATGTCCCCCAACGGCTCCAAAGCTGTCAGGTCGGCATGGTGAGTGGGTGAAGGTTTTCCCTACTTCCTGAACCCGAAATGGCCTCTCCCCACTACCCATTTTCACACTTGCAAGAAGAGAGAAGAGGAGAGAAAACTCTAGAGCTTCCTGTGAGAAACCTGAAGTTTGGAGGCTCTGATCCGCGATCCAAGGCTTCTTCTGGAGATCTACTTCGACAAGGAGGAAGACAACATAACCGGCTACACATCCCCGGCCCTGTATTTCAGAGGGGAGCATCTCAGAAGCCGGAGTGGAGGCGCCTTGGAGGCTTCTTGGGACTGCCCAAGGAGAGCTTCTCCAACTAATTTGATCCCTTTAGGAGTTTTTCCAAAGGCAAGTACCCCTTCACATTGTCCATGTATGTGTCTAGGAGGTTTTTATCATTTTTATAGATTTTCCTCGTGTCCTGGATCCCCTACATTCACCATTATTCAGAGCTCGGACTGTGTTTTTACACAGGTCCGAACTTGACGGCAAGATCCATTGACGTTGAGATCTTGAGTCAGCGGCCAACGATGTTGCCGCCAACTCTTGTAAACGTCCGTAGTATGCCGTTTAGTTCTTCTTGACAGAGCAGTGAACTGTTCTGCCCTATATCTTTATTTCCGGTTTTCTACGCATGAGGATATAATGTAAATTTTATATGTTATGTAAAATAGGTAATGTGATGTGTGTGGAATTTACTGTATTTTTCTGTAGATGGCATAATTTATTAGAATTATTGAAAAGCATGTGTAGGAAAGAGGTCATGCTGGGTTAATTTTTTTCCATGATTTCTGAGGAGTTAAATGCTGTAGAATTTTATGAACCATGTTTATATGTATCAGTCCATGCCCTACAAATTTAGGAATTTTCCCACATCCATGTGAATTCTTATAATTCCTAAAATGAGAAATAGAAAGCATGTGTAGACCTTGTGAAAATTTTAGTAAATCATATGTGGGGAAATAAATTCGGGAAAAATTTCTGTGCTAACATGTATGTGTGGTTCATGACTGTGCATGATCAAATCTGAAATCCATGTCATGTTCTATGTGGACTTAGTTTAAGAATGGCATGAAACTGAATGTTTTAATTTCTATAAATGCATGTGAATTCAGAAAAATGTGAAATTTGTATGTGTGTTATTATACCCGAAAACAGCATGTGGTAAAATTTTCGGGAAAAAAATTGATAACAGTAGCTTACACTATGAGATTTTCATGTGAAAATGAGTATAAACACCTGTATCATGATTAAGGTTAGATAAGGTGTGTTCCAAGTAATCCATGAGAGCTACTAAATGCTCGAATTCTGTTATTAGTAGCATCATGCTAGGGATGAACAGAACCATGTGCATAACCAAGAAAGTGAAAAAGAAATCATATGTGAAACATGTGTTAAATCGGAATGTGTAATGTGTAAAATGTGCCGTGTGTGACACTGCTTCCATAGAGGGCTGTGGAACTGTATCATGGAAAAGTCCCCATGAGAAGGTTCAATGTGTTAAGATATCCTAAGGGCATTAGGATGAAATCCTGGAGGTGGACAAGTACCACTGGTTAGGGTGGAGACGTGTTCTCCCGGTCTGCGCAGTGCCAAGAGTCATCACTGTATTGCCTAGGTGATGTGCTATGTGTTATGTGTATGTGATGTGTCCTTCTAGTGGTGGTTTGGACTATGTGTCACGGCAAATAAATTGTGAAATGTGTATATGTGAACATGTGTAAATTGTGTATATATTGTGAGCATGCAAATGTGAAATGCGAAATCATGTGAACCATTTATGTTAGAATGTGAACATATGTACGTGTGAAATACTTGAAAAATGAACCATGTGAAATATGGGAATGTGTAACCATGTGAAGTGAATGTTTAGGATATGTTACGTAAATTCATGCTATGATATTTCTAATCCCATATAAATTGCTATCATGTTGTAGTCAAATTGGAAGTGTAGTCTTCATGTGATTAAATGAGTAGAAAGCATGTGATAGGAAGTGTTATTTGAAACATCTTAAACCATGTACCATGTGTTTTGATGTTGTAGAAATACCATGATAGGTTGTCTCTCATAAATGTTCAAGCATGCTATATGTTGCCTTGCAAATTGGAATAGTAGACCCTACTATGATGTATGCAGGAATGATGTGTATGGAGCTACTTGCTGAGTCCTTTAGACTCACTCCTTGCTTCGGCGTACAGGTGTAGTTGGTGACACACCTTTGGAGGAGACAGTGGAGAGCGACTCCGAGCGTGGGGATTTGCTGGTGGAGCTGACGTAGTGTCCCTTTTTGTTCCATAATATGTGAATTGTAGCTTGTATTAGAGTTATCATTATGTAATTGTGGGCAAACTATGTATTAAATGTAGAACTTTAATTTTGTGGACAATGTAGCTCGGTTTAATTTCAATTATGAAAGTTTAGTCTTTTATTTTGTTATATGGTCATGTATGATAAATGTGATGATGGAATGTGATGACAGTTAGTCCTTTACTTCCGCGACTCTGTATCTATATTTGTGTATATCTCAATCATGTGATAGTGTTGGGTAAATGTCCCACTGTGATAACCTTTACTATACCGACGTGGGTTGGTATAACCGTACTGGTATAATGAGGGTCGTCACATGTGCCGAAGGAAGGTCCAATGCAAGTATTGTAACTAGACCATATTGGGCGGTATGCGGCATTTCAAGCAACACCTAGTGGGAATTAACAGCGAGGTGGCACTGTGTGCGAACATTTCTTCCATGTTTCGAGTGCAATTTCGCCAATATATAAAGGAGAAGGAGACATTTGAAGCGACCATTACTAGAAGACGTCAAGAAATTTGAGAAGAGTTTTTTTTTTTTTTCAATATAGCCGAACCAAAAAGGAGAGGGTAGGGGCATCCTCACAGAGTGAGAGGGCCACTACCTTCACCAGGCGGCTAGGATTTTTATAAAATATTGAAGAAGATGGAAGGAGAGTACATGCCGGTTTAAAGCCTGAGTGTGGGGTACCCAACCTTATCAAGACGGTAGGTGCCCTTTACAACCGAAGGGAGAATAGTACAAGAGTCCCAAATGGTAAGTTTGTTGCTGGAGCATCCCAAACCGGCTAGGCAGTTAGCTACTTGGTTGGCCTCACGTGGTACGTGTTTGATTTCAGCTTTGATCTACTGTGCTGTGATCGCCACATCTTGCAAGATACAAAGTAAATCCCAGGGGCAAGTCTGCTGGCCAGAAATAACGTGTACCAGATTGAGTGAGTCAATCTCAACTAGTACCTCCTGGATGCCCTTGCTACAACAGATTTTGAGCCCATCCCTGAGAGCTAAAGCTTCAGATTGAAGGCTGGAGTTGAGGCTATGGTATGCCTGGGCAAAAGCAAAAGACATGTCTCCATTTCGGTCACGGAGGATACCGCCTCCTCCAACACTACCCGCTGGTTTGAAGGCCCCATCAATGTTCAGTTTGAGTCTCCCTGGCGGAGGGCATATCCATCTTATCACTTTTGGGAGCTTAATTTTGAGGCTGTCATTTGCAGTTCTAGCTTGTCGGAGAGCCGTCAACCACGGCATTGTTAACTTCTGAAAATTAAAAGCAGTGCTTATGGCGTGAACTGAGAGCATACATCTGTTTACAATGTGTTTGGCAGACATACTTTGCCCTTGGTGTCTTGCTCTGTTTCTGCTGCACCAAATCTCCCAAACCACAGACATGAATGTGCATCTCGCTAGCTTACCAGCAGTGGTTGAAAGATCCAGGTGTGTCAAAAAAGAAATCACACCATCAGCCACAGAAAGAACCGCTCTGTTGTTGAACTGAATGAGGGTGGACAGATCTGTCCACACATGATTGGCAATGTCACCTGTGAAGAAGAGATGGAGCGCTGTCTCCTCTTGGGTTTGTGGACAGCAAGAGCACTTTGAACAAAGAGGGTTACCCTGTGCCTTGACTGTTACATCAACGGGGACTGAATTTGATGTCATTCTCCAAACAAGGATGGACCATTTGAGGGGGATACAATGAGACCACAGCACGCACCATTTCTTGGATGTTTGGTTCTGAAGTAGCACACAAACAGATTTGGTGGAGATTTTTCCGTTAGCAGTTGGGCACAAAATCGAGGTGTCTTTGCTCTGATGTGTGATTAGGAAGTGGGCCAAAAAATTCCTGGGGCAGTACCTAACCGCAGCCTGCAAGTGGATGGAGTCCTGCTCGGTGAAGGCCTGGTTGATGGAGCAGTTTTTATTGGGCATGCGCTGCCAAACTTCCTCAGGTAAATTAGCTTTAAGGGGGCTGCACCAGTTCAAGTATCAAACCAAAAAGATGCTTCAGAAGATTTCCTGGTAGGTATGATCCTATGGTTTTCATAAATGAGATTTGCTGCTCGCTGCCATATCCTTCTGTCTGCTGCTATCATGAAGGGGAAATGTGCCTCTGAATAATGAGAGCTGAAGAGGTGTTTCCCTTTAAAGAACCTGGCCCAAAGGGAGTTGGTAGAAAGAGCTCTCCATAGCATCTTGGTTCTGAACGCCACTTGCATGTGCTGCAAGTTAAGAACACCTAAACCCCCATACTCCTTTGGCTGTGATATGGTCTTCCAACTTTTCCAGTGCTTCTTGGGTGAGCCCTCATAAGATTCCCAAAATAAGTTAGCTAAGATCCTGTGAAATGCCCTCATAGCAGTGGGTGGAATTGACATAGCAGTCATGGTGTAGATTGGGATGGCAGATAGAATGTGTTGGATGAGCACTAACTTCCCCCCGATGGACAGAAATTCAGACTTCCATCCTTGCAACTTCCTAGCTGTTGTGGAGATACATTGGCAAAATAGTTGGGCTTCTGATGGCCATGGTGTAAGGAAACTCCAAGGTATTTAATAGGCAGCTTGCTCTTGTTGAAGCTGGTTGTGTGACTGATTTTCTGAATGAGGGCCGCAGTGGCATGTTTGGAGACATAAAAGTTGCTTTTCTGCTTGTTAACTAGTTGCCCAGATGCCTCCTCATAGTTTTTTAGAAAGGCCATCATTCTTCTCAAATGTCTGACCGAGGCGTTGGAGAATATGAGAGTGTCATCAGCAAAGAGGATGTGTGAGATTGCAGGACACCTTGCATTTGTTTGGCACCAACTCCCACTGCTGTGATGTAACAAGTTGGTGAGGCCACGGCTGAGAGCTTCTTCAGCAAGAATGAAGAGAGCTGGAGCCACCGGATCCCCTTGCCTAAGACCTCTGGATGATTTGAAGAAGCCATGTGTCTTGCCATTTAGGAGAATGGAAAACCAGCAGTTGGAGAGCAAAGGTTCAATCATGGAAATCACCTTAAAGGAGAACCCAAATCTGCCAAGCACAGCATAAAGAAAGTCCCACTCCAATCTATCATATGCCTTGGCCATGTCCAGCTTAATGATGAGATTTCCCCCTCTACATGGTCTGCCAATGTGCTGAAGCATTTCTTTTGCCAAAAGGATGTTTTCAGCAATATTCCTTCCCTTGGTGAAAGCCCCTTGTTCTTCAGAAATTAGAGTGGGCAGTAAGGTACCCAATCTGTCAGAAATAACCCTTGAGATGATCTTATAAATAAAATTGGATAGGCTTATAGGCCTGAAGTCAGAGCATTTCCTTGGCTTGTCGACCTTGGGGATGAGAGTGATTAGGGAAGAGGTAAAAGCAGTTGGAAGAGAATGACCACAAAAATAAGCTTGAACCACATTAATGACATCCATGCTTATGAAATCCCAGCATGTATGGAAGAAGTGACCAGAAAAGCCATCAGGTCCAGGGGCACTATCTGGGCTCATACTAAAAACTACAGTTTTAATTTCGTCCGCCGTGGGGACAGCACAAAGCATGGCGTTATCCTCATTCTGCACCAAGGATGGGATGTTGTCCAGGATTTCTGGTTTGATCCTGTGCTGGGCAGACTTGAAAGCTTCAGTAAAATGCTCAACAAACATCTTAGCAACCCCATCATCACCCTCCACACAGGTTCCATCATCTTTGTATAGTTTGGTGGCAATGGAGTGCCTCCTTTGAGAGAGGGCATAGGCATGGAAGAACTTGGTGTTCCTATCACCATCATGTAACCATTTGATCCTTGATTTCTGCCTCCAAAGAATTTCCTCCTGTGAAAGAGTCCTCTTAAGTTTTTCTTTGGCCAGCAGGTAAGTGCTTTGGTTAACCATTGAGGGGTCCTCATCAAAGGCTTACTGTGCAGTACAGAAGGAGTCTTCAGCAGCTTGGATGTTGATAAAAACATTCCCAAATGTGTCTTTGTTCCATCTTCTATAAAAGGCCTTCATGTGTTTCAGTTTTAACTGCATGTTGAGCATCGGGTATGAAGAAGCAGGCGCCATTCTCCAAGCAGTAGCAGAATCTGAAATGAACTTTTCATGTGAGCACCACATGTGTTGAAAAGTGAATCTTGATAGGCCTTGTCTCACTTCATTAGAAATGGAAATAAGAAGAGGGCAGTGATCACTGCATGATCTGTCAAGATGTTGAACATGGACAGGTGGGCAGAACATTGCCCATTTAGCATTAAAGAAAATTATGTCTAATCTGATCCATATACCACTTTGTTGCTGGCCATTAAACCAGGTGTACTTGCTCCCACTGAAGCCTGGATCTTTAAGTCCTACAGCTGAAATGCAAGCCTGGAAATCCATGGTAGATCTGGAGTAGTTTCTCTTCCCCCCTTTCTTTTCATGAAGGGCCAAAAAGCTATTAAAATCGCCCCTAATAAGCCAAGGAGCAGTACACACAGTAGAGAAGTCCATGACATAATCCCAAAGAGAAGAGTTGTTTGCCCCTTCTCGAAACTCTGTGGATGAGATTCGTTTATCAAGAGGTAGACAAACAATTGATGTTGATGAGGATGAAGAAGGTTAGTTTAAAAATCCTTCATTCCTTAGAGTCTTAAAGAAATTATTTCTTAATGAATAATATTATAAACTAATTTTCTGCATTTTTTCTATCATAGAATAATTTCGTCAGGTATCAGAAAAGAGTCAGAGGTCCTTTGCGGAAGAGAACTACTTCCGACATACTGGCCGACTTATGGGTTAAGGAAGAGGTCATGGATCTTCTAGACAAGAGATGAGCACAAATGTACCTGAGGTGCCTGTAGACATCCCTAGAGACGATGATCTTAGAGTAGGACCATTGGATCCGTTTTTCACCAGAAAGGACAAGCAACTGTCCATTACTGTAGCCTTTAAGAATTGAAGATATGTAAGGAGAAGATAGGAAGAGCAACGTCGAGGTAGTTCTTCAACATCATACCAACTAATGCAACAAAATGACCATATTATGAATCAATGATAAAGATTATTGGTGAAGCGGGTAAAAGGGTAGAAGGTACTATCCCTTATGAGATCTACAACAAATACTTAGACTTAGCAGTTGAAGACATGAAGACATATGTGTCCACTTTTGAATGCAAATGAGATGAGTATGGATGCACATTGATGTGCGATGATAGATAGGTATGTATAGAAGCAAAATTAATTATTACTTTACTCTTTATTTGGTGACACAAATTATAATTTAAGTTATGGAACTTTGCAGACATTACAAGAAGAAGTATGATAAAATTTTAATCTACTAAAGTGGGGACAATTTTTTGGAAGTAGGTGGATGCCTCTGGCAGCGTAAAGAATGAAAGTACCTATTTCAAAATTTCAATTGATGGATAACATGGTGGAGGAGATCGAGGAGAAGAGAATAGTCCAAGTAGTAAGTCCAAGTAGTAACGAACAATGCAACGACATTCAAGTTGGCGGTGTTAATGGAGAAAAGGGAACACTTGTATTAAGTTCCTTGCTCCGTACATTGCACTGATCTAATGCTGGAAGATATTTGCCAAAGACCCAATGGTGGAAAATGTAGTGAACAACACAAGATTCATAACCACCTTCATCTACAACCACAACATCATTTGGGACATTATGAGGACGCATACATATGGACGGAGTTGCTTTGATCAGGAGCTACTAGATTTGCATCCCAATACATTACCATGGATAGCATAAATGGCCAAAGTAGCAATCTTATTAGGATGGTGGCATCCGAAGAATGGGAGACCTATATGTCCTGACATGCTCCTATACGGGCTCCTAGTGAAGGTTTTGATCATGAAGGAGATGTCAGCAGTGCACCGCTACTGCCACTGGACCCTATTGTATTCATCGGAGAGTGACGTGTGGCCCATCTCAGTTACAAGGGAGGGGAGCACAACAAACCCAAGTCAACATTACATAAGGAAGGGGAAGAAAGTGACGTGTGGCCCATCTCAGTTACAAGGGCAAGGAGCATTCGAAGATTCGGGATACAATCCCAACTTCATTCCATATAGACGAAATTAGTTAATAAAGAAGAAGAAGATGCAAAAGGAGTGGGAGCGTCAAGAAAAACTATGAATAGAGCTTGAGGCTATGGAGAAAGCCTCATATACATCATCTTATGCTTCCACTGAAGGATACTAATAAGGGCAGGGAGGCTACTTGGCATATTCTCAATATCTAGATGCATCATACTATACCGAAGGCTGTAACGACCCAGCCTCCTGGACCCTCACCAAGGACCCCGGAGCCTACACCACTACCTACAGATCTGAAGATCCGGAAGGGTTAGAAGAATAGTCTAGTGAGATAAGCACTGAATTCAAATAACTATAACAGTCTGTACAATATACAAGAGGCTATACAACATGTCCCAAATAAAAGTACATGTACAAGAAGAAGTATGCAATCTTTAAGGGGCAGACCCCGAGGACATGCGATACATAGCGAAACAATACATACGTATATATTATACATACATATATATCATACTGACTCTGACTCCCAAGAAGTCGAAGTGTTGTACCAATTGCTGAACAAACTGGTACCACTATGACTCTTGGAAAGTCGAAGTGCGCTACCAATTGATGAACAACTGGTCTCACTCTGACTCCTGGAAAAGTCGAAGTGTGTTATCGATTATTTAACAACTGGCCTTACTCCGACTCTTGAGAAGTCGAAGTTAGATACTGATTGTTGAACAACCGAAGACCCACTCCGACTCTTGAAAAGTCGAAGTCTCTAATATCGATTGTTTCTATCGATTGATGTTGATCCTACTCCGACTTCTTTACAGTAGAAGTCTGTAATCGAAGTTTCACATCGATTGTCTATATCGATTGTCTTTTTCAATCGATTGATCATATCGATTATCTGTATCGATTGTTTTTTCAATCAATTATTCATATCGATTATCTTCTTCTAAACATCGATTGCTTTTCATTTGAACATCGACTGTCTCTGACATCGATTGTTTCACTTAAACATCGATTGTTTATGACCTACATCGATTGTTGTTATAAATATCGATTGTCTTTAGTTTTGAACATCGATTGCTTATATAATTCATATCGATTGTTGGTTATATTGACTAGACCTACTCCGACTCTTGGAGAGTCGAAGTTAGGTTTCGATTTATGTTGCTTAACTGTACTAAATTTCTGAATGACTTGTTATATTTACAAAACTACTAATGTATTATTAGTACGATTAATGTTTTAATTCTTGTGGAATTATTCAATAAACTACAGATGAACACTGATCTACACTGTAGTATTCTCTGTGTTATCTGAATGATAATAGTTAAATGAGCATTGTACTTCTCTATTTCTTCTGTTTAATATTTTCGTCATAAATATTATGAACCTCAGATTCTCAGTTTATTTTCAAGACAACTACGTGTCTTACAAAGAGATCTGTTAGTGTCCTGCAGAATGTCAGGTTTCTAGATTTTAAGGAAAAGTTCCTGTACAACAATACTGCGCCAAGCAGGTGTACATTCCCTTTGTAATGCTCACCTACCTCTGTACTATTCAAAGGACAGATTTTCTCTGGAACTGATAGATGCCTGTTATAAACTACTTGTCTCCTACTTTATATATATATATAATATATATATATATCAGTCTAACCCCGAGATGGAGAAAAGACTTGGATGGTATTGTGCTTGCAGGAATTCAGGAAAAGCTAATGCAGCTATCCTTATAGCCTGAAGCCGTTAAGACTAAAGATCTGATGCTAAACATCTCAACAGTCTCAAGACTCACAACGTTCAAATTCAAACGGTTAACTCCCAATGGGAAACAAAAGACTCTGAAAGTTTTATATATATAGAGCTGAAGTTTGAATTACAAAAAAATATAAAAGACAAGATAGATGTGTGAGTGCACAGAACCACAAAAAGAGAAGAGAAGAGATGTCTCCTCACACAGAAAAGAGAGAGCTCACAAGATTTGAAGTGAGCTAGCTGATTCAAGCTTTGACTTCCTGCTCTCTTGCTTTCAAGTGTTCTTGGGTGGCATTTGTATTCTAGATTTTCTCAGTCCACCTTCTTGAGTTAGAAAGAGTTAGAGAAGTCATTCTTATTTGTTTTTTCTTTCTGATCTTTTGTGTTTGCTCATTTTCTGAGCAGACACGCTGTGACTCTTTTCAGTGTTGTAACCAGCAAGGAGTTTGTTCCTTGTAGTACCCCTCTGTGAAGGGAAGACCTACAGTGGCAGGTGGTTGTAATACCCCTCTGTGAAGGGAAGACTTTCTTGGGAGCAAGTGGGTTGTAATACCTCTCAAGTTGAGAGAAGGCCAAGTGTTCTTGGCAGTTAGTGAAAATCCCAAGGGGTTCTTGGGGACTGAATGTAGGACTTCTGATTGATAGGAGGTCCGAATCAGGATAAATCTTTTATGCACTTGTGTGATCGTTTCTGCCAAGTTTACACTTATTTCACACACACTACACTAAGTACTAACAATACTGTCTAGTGTTATCTTACTTTCAAATAAAAATTTTAAAGTGTAAGAAGTCCTATTCACCTTTGTGAGAATATTTTTTAACACTTTTAAAATTTTTGAATTTTATCTTTGGATTTGATTTATTTGGTTCTTTTATTTATTTATAAGGACATGGTCTTATTTAGTTCATTTGACCTCCCCCGCTAACTGCGGTTAGTGTTAATTATATTAGCACAAAGGCTGAATATCCTTGATTAACCATCAGACAAACCCTTAGAAACAAGAGAATATGACTCACATTTGAATGAAAGGAATTACACATGAAAGAAAACATGGTTGCAAGCATGCAATCTATTTTTTTGGATTTTTTTGATATTTATTTCATTTTATTGATTTTTAAATGTATTTTCCCATTTTTTGGTATTTTAGAATTATTGATTTCATTTATGTATATATTTTCGTTATTTATTTATTTATATTATGATTATGTGAATTAAATTAACATTTTCATTTATTTATTTGATTTAAAAGGTGTTTAACTTAAGATGGATTAAAATTGATGTGAAACATAACTTGTTTGTTGATTTTATGTTATTGAAAATTAAATAATAATGTTTGGAAAATATTTCGTTAACGTTTGTCAAAAACTTGGTTGATTTTGGTTAAGAAATTAAGTAGTGCAGTGTTTAAAATAAACGTGACACTACGTGAAATAATTCGTATAACGTATGATTAAATGATTAAAAATAGCCCAATAGGCCCATTAAATCACACATGAGAATTTGTCAAATGTCGGCCCAATAAACACACAATAACTCAATTGATTGTATGGAAATACAAGTCTGGCCCAATAAGCAGTCTTAGGCCCAATAAGAAATCTGACCCAATAAGAATTTGTCCCAATAAAAGGGAAGCCCAATGGACCTTTTTTTAAGACTTGAAAAAGTTCAAAATTGTGCCTAGCACAATATTCTTTAGGGCTGCCTTGTAGACCCTCTTCTCCAGACCGCCTTGCAGTCTCAGAGCCTTGCTCTGTGTTCCAACCTCAGAAAAAACCTCCCTTCTGCCTGGGGCGCCCCCTGTGCTTTTATAGGGGGTGGAGAATACACCGTCCCGGTCTATTGAAGTCCCGTCCCGGTCATTTGAAGTCTCGTCCCGGTCTATTGAAGTCCCATCCCGGTCATTTGCATTTGGCATTTTTGCGGATTTCCCCTTGTTTCCTTTTTTCTTTTCACCTCTCATCTTTTTCTTTTTTGAGATTATGCCCTTTAGGGCATCGGGAGAGAGGGCGACAGCGCGAGAGGGAGACGGCGGGCAGGGAGGAGGTGCGCGACCTCCTCCTCTTCTCTTCTTCCTCGCTTAGCCGGTAGTGGGAGAGAGAGAGGCCGCGGGGGAGAGGCGTGGCTGCGGCGAAGGAGAGGCCCAGCAGCAGCGGCGGCGGCGAGGGAGAGGCCCAGCAACAACGGCGGCGGCGAGGGAGAAGCCCAGCGGCGGCGGCGGCGAAGGTGAGGCCCGGCGGCGGCGAGAGAGAGATCCCACGGCAGCGGCGGGCAAGGGACCCTTCCCCCTGCACGGAAGTCGTCCTCCTCCTCTCTTCTGCGGCGGCTAAAACAGGGGGCCGGAGGCCTTCTTCCTCCTCCTCTGCACTCCGAACAGGGGACCAGGGGCAGTGGAGGTCTTCTTCCTCCTCCTCTCCTTTGGCTAGCAGCGGCGGGGAAGGCCAAGACAAGCCCACAGAGGTGTGGTTTTTTTTTTTTTCAACTTTTTTGTTTATTCTTATTTTTTTTCTTTTGTCTTCTTTTATTCTTCTCTTTTCTTGGACAAAAATCGGCACAACAAATGCCCCCTACGAGACTGGCGTCCGAGAGTGAAGCATAGGGCGACTGTCTCGTGTGAACATTTTCAACTGTACTTTACCACATATTTCCCTTCAAAGGGTCCACTTCACTATTCTGCCAATGTATTTCGGCTATTCTGACTTTCTTGAGATATATGGTGAAGTTGTCATATTTTGAACTTGAGATGTCGCAGCTCATGACATACTTGCAGTAAACTTTCCATTTCTTTTGAACTTGCAGTACCAACGATCACCATCTCATGACAACAATGCCAAAATTTTGCTTTATGTATTGAGAATTGTGATTTTACTGCAATATTTCTTTTGATAAGCTACAAAATCTGATCTTCGGTTGTTTTTGACTTGCAGAGTTGGACCAATTTAGAGACCCAGCTGCTGTTTTGCAAGCAGAGGCTGCTATAACTTCTACAAGAATCGTGCAGGCCATGAATTGACGTAAGATGACGACCTCGCTTATGCCTGACGGAGTTATTCTTGCCATTCTTTTGTACATGTCGACCTTCTGAGGGCAGGCGACACTGGAGCATAGAGTTGCTTGAGGGATGTTGTTTTAGCATCAGTACATGCTATCCATTCATTTTGACTTCTTCTTTTTAGGCTATCCCAAGGGCCTGTCTTGGGACCAAGACTTTTATTTGCTATATACATCGTGCTTCTGTGTTTCACCATCAACACGTGTTCTTTATTGATAACAGGGATTTTAAGGCTTCCCCAAGAGCCGTGAGGTACTTAGAGGATTAGGGCTCCTCTAGGGCCATAACTTGCTTGAGTTAGAGAATTAAGGCTTCTCTAGGGCCATAATTTTGATGAGAGGATTGAGGCTCCCTCGAGCACATAATTTCGGTGAGAGGATTGAGGCTCCTCATGCACATGATCTTGGGTGAGAGGATTGAGGCTCCCTCAGGCACGTACTTGGGTGAGAGGATTGAGGCTCCCTCGGGCACGTATTTGGGTGAGAAGATTGAAGCTCTCTCGGGCACGTGATTTGGGTGAGAGGATTGAGGCTCCCTCGGGCACGTGACTTTGGGTGAGAGGATTGAGGCTCCCTCGGGCACGTATTTGGGTGAGAGGATTGAGGCTCCCTCGGGCACGTGATTTGACTTTTGGCTGGTCTTGACGACTTGTTAGCCAAAAGATGTAAATTTTGACTTGGCCAGCCATCATGGATAGGGAATGTCCATAACAATGTGGCTGACAGATTTTGCTTTTCTTTTCTTTTTTTCTTTCTCCTTTTTTTTTTTCACATTACCAACCTCAGCGCCCTTTCGGGTTTTCGCCAAGATTTGCCCCCTCTAGCTTTTTCCAACACGCCTTTGTAGGTTTTCGCGTTGAGGGGTTTATCCATTTTTGCCTGATGCCCTTTCGGGTTTTCACCTCAGCTGGGTTTTAGACCTTTTTACCCTTGATCCATCACGATGAAGTGGTAGACCAAGTCCGTCGGGGCACCTCCTTTTTAAGCCCTTATTTATTCTATTTATTTTCTTTTCTTTTTTTCTTCTCCTTTTTTTTTTTGTAAGGAATTAAAGGCTTCCCTGAGAGCCGTAAGAATTTGAATTTGTGTATGGTAAGGAATTAGAGGCTTCCCTGAGAGTCGTGAGAATTTGGATTTGGATTTTGGCTGACTTGGCCGGCCTTGATGGTGTGTTGGCCAAGGGTTTGGGTTTATGTGCGGTAGGGAATTAAAGGCTTCCCTGAAAGCCGTTGGAACTTGAATTTGTTTCTGGGGTTTTAATTGCGTTGGCCGACCTTGCCGGTGTGTTGGCCAAAAGCTTGGGTTTGTAGTCGATAGGGAATTAAAGGCTTCCCTAAGAGTCGTTAGAATCTGAATTTGTATATGGTAGGGAATTAGAGGCTTCCTTGAGAGCCCTGGATTGAGAGTTTGAATTTATGTATGGTAGGGAATTAGAGGCTTCCTTGAGAGCCATGGATTGAGAGTTTGAATTTATGTATGGTAGGGAATTAGAGGCTTCCCTGAGAGCCATAGATTGAGAGTTTGAATTTATGTATGGTAGGGAATTAGAGGCTTCCCTGAGAGCCGTGAATATGTTTAGAGGATTCATGTATGGTAGGGAATTAGAGGCTTCCCTGAGAGCCGTCAATGTGTTTAGAGGATTGAGGCTCCTCTAGGGTTCGTGGTTTGACTTTTGACTGGCCTTGACGGCTTGTTAGCCAAAAGACTGTGGATTTTGACCTTTGACTGGCCTTGACGGCTTGTTAGCCAAGAGGTCTGGGTTTTAACTTTTGACTGGCCTTGACGGCTTGTTAGCCAAAAGACATGAATTTCGACCTTTGACTGGCCTTGACGGCTTGTTAGCCAAGAGGTCTGGATTTTGAGCTTTTTGACTGGCCTTGACGACTTGTTAGCCAAAGAAGCTCGGGATTTGACTTTTGACTGGCCTTGACGGCTTGTTAGCCAAAAGACATGGGTTTCGACCTTTGACTGGTCTTAACGGCTTGTTAGCCAAGAGGTCTGGATTTTGAGATTTTGACTGGCCTTGACGGCTTGTTAGCCAAAGGAGCTCGGGATTTGACTTCTGACTGGCCTTAACGGCTTGTTAGCCAAAAGACATGGGTTTCAACCTTTGACTGGCCTTGACGGCTTGTTAGCCAAAAGGTCTGGATTTTGAACTCTTTGACTGGCTGTGGACACAAATTTTTTTTGTTGTTGTGCCAATTCCCCATTCCCAGAAATTCCCCCTCCCTTAACCGATGGAAGCACCATCGGTTAGGGGTTTTTTTCCCCTTAACCGATGGGGCTACCATCGGTTAAGGGGGTTCTCTCCCCCAACCGATGGAAGCACCATCGGTTGGAGGAACAAACCCCTCCAACCGATGGTACTACCATCGGTTAGAGGGGAATTCCCCTCTAACCGATGGGAGTCCCATCGGTTAAGGGGATCTCCCCTTGAGAGTCCCCTAACCGATGGGACTGCCATCGGTTAAGGGGATTTTCCCCTTTAACCGATGGGAGTTCCATCGGTTGAGGGGAATTCCCCTCTAACCAATGGAACCTCCATCGGTTAAGGGGATGGCCCCTAACCGATGGTACCCCCATCGGTTAGAGGGGCTTTAACCCTCTAACCGATGGTAGTCCCATTGGTTAGAGGGAATTTTCCCTCTAACCGATGGAACTCCCATCGGTTAGAGGTCCCCCATCCCACCATTGTAAGGGGAGCCTTCCCCTATAAAAGGCACCCCCATCCCCCATTTGAAAGGGGTCAGCCCCAAGGGAACTACAGCCCTCTCCCCTTAGCAAAGTGTTGTCCCACTGTTTTATGAAAATACTCAAAAATAGAAAAGTTCCCAAATTTCCAAAGTCCCCATCCCTTCCTCGACCTCCTCTCTTGTGTGTGAAGGTATCAAACTCCCTTCCCTACTCGGAGCAAAGTGAGAAATCGAGAGATCCTCTCCATACGGCATCGGCCATTCTCTCTTCTTAAGTCCATAATAACGGCATCGGCCCCCATGGGCTATAGGGTTTAAATACCGTCCATACATAGACATATGGTATTTAAATACCTTTGTAATTCGTGCTCTGAATGCTACGCATCCAGACGCATATGTGCCACCTCCCATCGAGTGCTAAGTCTCTGGGATGGTGTGTTTGTGTTTATATGTATGTGTTTCCTAGGGGAGACTCTGCCCAAGTGGAGATTCTACCCGAGGACATATTCGTATATTCGCAAATTTGTGTTTTTATGTATATGTTCCCTAAGGGAAACTCTGCCCAAGTGGAGATTCCGACTAAGGGCATATCCATAAACCTCAAATTTGCACTTATACATATATGCTTTCTCAGGAGGAAACTCTGCCCATGACAAAGTTCCTTATGAAGAAACATGTCCATGTAACCACAGACTCGTATTTATATGCATATGTTTCTTAGAGGAGACTCTGCCCAAGTGGAGATTCTGCCCAAGAACATACCCGTATATTCACAAATTTGCATTCATATGTATATGTTCCCTAAAGGAAACTCTGCCCGAGCAGAGACCCCTTTCCCAGAATAAACTCTGGGGAGCTACCGCCCAAGCGGGGTTATAGCTCGAGAATATATCCATAAAAATGGCAATTTTGCGCCTATACATATATGTTCCTTGGCAGAACCTCCATTTGAGTAGAATCTCTATTCAAGAACATATTCATATAATTACGAATCCGCGCTTATGTGCATATGTTTCCAGAGGAAACTCTGCCTAAGCAGGAATTCTACCCAAGAACACTTTTATACAACCATAAATTTGGATTCATATGAGTATATTTCTCAAAGGGGACTCTGTTTCTACAGAGATACCTTTCGTGATAGAAACTCCGCCTAAATGGAGATACCGCTCGAGAAGATATTCATAAAATTACAAATTCATGGCTATGCACATGTATCTGCGGGAAGAATCTTGCCTAAGTAGAGACTCTCCTTAAAACATATTCATATAAACACCATTTCATATGAATACGTTTCTTGAGGACGTTTTGTCTAAGTGGAGATCCTGCCCGAAAACAGACTTAGATGTCTACAACCCCACATTTGTATGCAATAAAGGGAGTTCTACCTGAGCGGAAGTTCTGCAGAAAATACATGCATACACCCATGAAAAATCATGATCATATGAATATATTTCTAAAAGAAAAAAAGAAAAGACAAACTCTGGTTGAGCCAAAATTCTGCCAGAAATATATATATATATATATATTCACAAAAGAGTTGTACCCATGTGGATAGTTATCGGGGAGAAACTCCGCTTTGACAAGGACCCTCACAAGAAATATATCCATATGTCTGCAAGGTCATCTCCATGCGAACAAAAGAAGAAGGGAAGCTCTGTTCAAAGAGAGGCTTCGCCCAAAAAAAAAAAAAATGCCACGGAACTTCATAATCTATAATCAAAGTCATACCATAAATTTGCACAACAACTCTGCCCATGTGGAAGTGCTGCCCAAGTTCTCAATACACACAAAGCCCAGAAATAATCTGCGGGTGTATACCCATTCCAAACGAAAGTTCAAATCATACATTTTAAACCTCAAATGGGTCCATGAATATATTCTCGTTCCATTTTCAAAATCATATTTCACATCCAAAGAAAATAGGCAGCCATACCATCTCATACCATTCAAAATGAAACAAACTCGAACATTTTCAAAGAGTAAAATGCATTTTCAATAAAAAGGGGAAAAATATCATATTAGGACTTTCTAAATTCTTTACATATATATGTTCTCATCCTTGCTATGAATGGTATTCGGGTTAAAGCTGGTATTAAATAATACCAAGGGCTTTTAACTCGATGTAAATGTAACATCGATTCCGATCGATGGAGGCAGAGGTCCAGCACACGCTACCCTGATCGCCTGTTGATGAAAAGACACGGAATCAAAGAAGTTCAGATTAAAATTGGTGCACCCGTCCATTCCTCGGACACCAATACCTGTCCATTCCTCGGACACCAATACCCGTCCGTTCCTCGGACACCAATACCCGTCCGTTCCTCGGACACCAACACCCGTCCGTTCGTCGGACACCAAACCCTCCTCCGCATCGCGTGACTTTTTCTCCTGTATACTAGACAGATTGGCACGCCTCGCAAATACCAAAATCCAAAATATGTGAAATGAATGAATACCTTGAACCAAAAATGAAATGAAATGAATGAATAAAATTGAGTGCAGAAAAATCCCGTGTCCACACTGGCCTTGACGGCTGTTAGCCAAAAGACATGGGTTTCAACCTTTGACTGGCCTGACGGCTTGTTAGCCAAAAGGTCTGGATTTTGAACTCTTTGACTGGCTGTGGACACAAATTTTTTTTGTTGTTGTGCCAATTCCCCATTCCCAGAAATTCCCCCTCCCTTAACCGATGGAAGCACCATCGGTTAGGGGTTTTTTTCCCCTTAACCGATGGGGCTACCATCGGTTAGGGGGTTCTCTCCCCCAACCGATGGAAGCACCATCGGTTGGAGGAACAAACCCCTCCAACCGATGGTACTACCATCGGTTAGAGGGGAATTCCCCTCTAACCGATGGGAGTCCCATCGGTTAAGGGGATCTCCCCTTGAGAGTCCCCTAACCGATGGGACTGCCATCGGTTAAGGGGATTTTCCCCTTAACCGATGGGAGTTCCATCGGTTGAGGGGAATTCCCCTCTAACCAATGGAACCTCCATCGGTTAAGGGGATGGCCCCTAACCGATGGTACCCCCATCGGTTAGAGGGGCTTTAACCCTCTAACCGATGGTAGTCCCATTGGTTAGAGGGAATTTTCCCTCTAACCGATGGAACTCCCATCGGTTAGAGGTCCCCCATCCCACCATTGTAAGGGGAGCCTTCCCCTATAAAAGGCACCCCCATCCCCCATTTGAAAGGGGTCAGCCCCAAGGGAACTACAGCCCTCTCCCCTTAGCAAAGTGTTGTCCCACTGTTTTATGAAAATACTCAAAAATAGAAAAGTTCCCAAATTTCCAAAGTCCCCATCCCTTCCTCGACCTCCTCTCTTGTGTGTGAAGGTATCAAACTCCCTTCCCTACTCGGAGCAAAGTGAGAAATCGAGAGATCCTCTCCATACGGCATCGGCCATTCTCTCTTCTTAAGTCCATAATAACGGCATCGGCCCCCATGGGCTATAGGGTTTAAATACCGTCCATACATAGACATATGGTATTTAAATACCTTTGTAATTCGTGCTCTGAATGCTACGCATCCAGACGCATATGTGCCACCTCCCATCGAGTGCTAAGTCTCTGGGATGGTGTGTTTGTGTTTATATGTATGTGTTTCCTAGGGGAGACTCTGCCCAGTGGAGATTCTACCCGAGGACATATTCGTATATTCGCAAATTTGTGTTTTTATGTATATGTTCCCTAAGGGAAACTCTGCCCAAGTGGAGATTCCGACTAAGGGCATATCCATAAACCTCAAATTTGCACTTATACATATATGCTTTCTCAGGAGGAAACTCTGCCCATGACAAAGTTCCTTATGAAGAAACATGTCCATGTAACCACAGACTCGTATTTATATGCATATGTTTCTTAGAGGAGACTCTGCCCAAGTGGAGATTCTGCCCAAGAACATACCCGTATATTCACAAATTTGCATTCATATGTATATGTTCCCTAAAGGAAACTCTGCCCGAGCAGAGACCCCTTTCCCAGAATAAACTCTGGGGAGCTACCGCCCAAGCGGGGTTATAGCTCGAGAATATATCCATAAAAATGGCAATTTTGCGCCTATACATATATGTTCCTTGGCAGAACCTCCATTTGAGTAGAATCTCTATTCAAGAACATATTCATATAATTACGAATCCGCGCTATGTGCATATGTTTCCCAGAGGAAACTCTGCCTAAGCAGGAATTCTACCCAAGAACACTTTTATACAACCATAAATTTGGATTCATATGAGTATATTTCTCAAAGGGGACTCTGTTTCTACAGAGATACCTTTCGTGATAGAAACTCCGCCTAAATGGAGATACCGCTCGAGAAGATATTCATAAAATTACAATTCATGGCTATGCACATGTATCTGCGGGAAGAATCTTGCCTAAGTAGAGACTCTCCTTAAAACATATTCATATAAACACCATTTCATATGAATACGTTTCTTGAGGACGTTTTGTCTAAGTGGAGATCCTGCCCGAAAACAGACTCAGATGTCTACAACCCCACATTTGTATGCAATAAAGGGAGTTCTACCTGAGCGGAAGTTCTGCAGAAAATACATGCATACACCCATGAAAAATCATGATCATATGAATATATTCTAAAAGAAAAAAAGAAAAGACAAACTCTGGTTGAGCCAAAATTCTGCCAGAAATATATATATATATATATTCACAAAAGAGTTGTACCCATGTGGATAGTTATCGGGGAGAAACTCCGCTTTGACAAGGACCCTCACAAGAAATATATCCATATGTCTGCAAGGTCATCTCCATGCGAACAAAAGAAGAAGGGAAGCTCTGTTCAAAGAGAGGCTTCGCCCAAAAAAAAAAAATGCCACGGAACTTCATAATCTATAATCAAAGTCATACCATAAATTTGCACAACAACTCTGCCCATGTGGAAGTGCTGCCCAAGTTCTCAATACACACAAAGCCCAGAAATAATCTGCGGGTGTATACCCATTCCAAACGAAAGTTCAAATCATACATTTTAAACCTCAATGGGTCCATGAATATATTCTCGTTCCATTTTCAAAATCATATTTCACATCCAAAGAAAATAGGCAGCCATACCATCTCATACCATTCAAAATGAAACAAACTCGAACATTTTCAAAGAGTAAAATGCATTTTCAATAAAAAGGGGAAAAATATCATATTAGGACTTTCTAAATTCTTTACATATATATGTTCTCATCCTTGCTATGAATGGTATTCGGGTTAAAGCTGGTATTAAATAATACCAAGGGCTTTTAACTCGATGTAAATGTAACATCGATTCCGATCGATGGAGGCAGAGGTCCAGCACACGCTACCCTGATCGCCTGTTGATGAAAAGACACGGAATCAAAGAAGTTCAGATTAAAATTGGTGCACCCGTCCATTCCTCGGACACCAATACCTGTCCATTCCTCGGACACCAATACCCGTCCGTTCCTCGGACACCATACCCGTCCGTTCCTCGGACACCACACCCGTCCGTTCGTCGGACACCAAAACCCTTCCTCCGCATCGCGTGACTTTTTCTCCTGTATACTAGACAGATTGGCACGCCTCGCAAATACCAAAATCCAAAATATGTGAAATGAATGAATACCTTGAACCAAAAATGAAATGAAATGAATGAATAAAATTGAGTGCAGAAAAATCCCGTGTCCACACTGGCCTTGACGGCTTGTTAGCCAAAGAAGCTTGGGATTTGACTTTTGACTGGCCTTGACGGCTTGTTAGCCAAAAGACCTGAGTTTCGACCTTTGACTGGCCTTGACGGCTTGTTAGCCAAAATGTCTGGATTTTGAACTCTTTGACTGGCCTTGACGGCTTGTTAGCCAAAGAAGCTCGGGATTTGACTTTCTCTTTTTTTTTTGGAATGAATATCTTCTTTTTTTGGTTGGTTCTCCCTCTCTCTCTTTCTTCAAGCAGAGTTTGAACTTCCCACATTTCTTATAAGGGCGGAAAGACACAATCATCGTTGTCCTCGGTTGTAGCCCCTGGGTTTGATTATTCATTTGAATGAACTTAGGGGTTGTTTGGTCATTGACAACTCTTGTGTCCTTCCTTTTAAGGAATGCGGAATAACTCAATCTCGCTCTTAGAAAGGTTGAGAGAGTACCCCCCCTTTTTTTTGATACACCAATTGTGATGCCCCCCCTTTTTTTTTGGGTTTTCACCACAATTAGCCCCTTCTTTCTTTTGCCTGCACGCCCTTTTGGGTTTTCATACAGCAGGGTTTCCCATTTTTGCCTGAAGTGCCCTTTCGGGTTTTCACTCAGCTGAGTTTTAGGCCTTTTTGCCCTTAATCCATTTTAAAAGAGTATGGATCAAGTCTGCCGGGCACCTCATTTTTAAGCCCCTTTCCTTTTTGTTTTCTTCTCTTTTTTTTGTTCTTTGGAAGATCTTGCAACGAGATCACTTCTATGTCTTCAGTGTGTACCAAAGTCGGTTCCATCTGTTGCATTATGTGGACGTACTCACACTCAGGAGTGTGTACAGTTTCATGTGTCCCCCTGCCATTTAGAGGCGAAAACATCACATTTTCTTTTTGGTCGACTACCGTGTAGGCGCCACCTTCAAACACTTTGTCGACCACAAATGGGCCAAGCCAATTGGCTATGAATTGCTTTTGGGTTGGGAGGCCATGACGTCCTTTGTTTGACCATGACAAGACCTCCCCTCATTTTTTAGCTCTTTTTTTTTTTCACTGGCTTTGTCAAAAACGCGGACATCCGTGCTTGATAATTTGAAGTCGTTGGTATGCAACCAAACGCTTTTCTTCCAAATTGACAGCTCTTCAAGCCGCCTTTCAACTTCACTCTCCTCGTCCGTAAGGAGCCCGTAGTGGAGAGCTACCCTATATGATGAGAGCTTGATTTCAACAGGGATGACTACTTCGGTCCCATAGACTAGGGAAAAGGCGAGCATCCTATAGGAGTTTTGTAGATGTTGTGATAGGCCCATAGAGCTCATGCATCTTTTCGTCCCAATCGTGCTTTTGGCCATTTACCCAACTTGACCATGAGCTTGCATAAAGTTTTGTTGAAGGCTTTCTTGGCATAGGCCCATAGGCCTGGCATTGGAGGCAGGTTCGGGCAAACCGCTCGCAATTTGTAAACATGTTGGCCAATAAAAGCCTTTGCTTTTATGTTGATTTTCATTTCTTTTTGAGATGAGCGAGATTGGTGGGCTCCACACAGCTCTGCTTGTACCTCCCGCATGACCATTTTGACTTCTTTCGGAGAGAGGCATCTCAGCAGTACCGACTTATCCTTTTCAGGTGTAAACTTATGTAATGTGTCATTCATCAATTTGTAGGAAGCAACTCTCCGCAGCAATTGCACTCGCTCCCCTCTTTTGTCTGGTAGCCAACCATTTTTTTTTTATCTTGATAATGGGAATACGTCAATCATCTTCTTCTTGACTTTCATTTTCTTCCAATTCATTTGCCTCGCAGTTGTCAAACCATCATGGCGATTTAGGGTGCTTAGAAGCAATCTTCTATTTTTTATGGTAATTCCCAGTTCACCTTCCAAGGAAAGTTTAAGGGCAGATGCGAGTTCAGTCAATGCTCAGCCTGAGAGTTTTGACTTCTTCTGACATGTCTACTTTGAAGTAGTAGAACTTGTCGCTGAGTCTTGTGGCTGCCTCAAAATAGGCTTTCAATTCTTCTTTTCGAACTTCAAAAATGCCCAACATTTGTCTGACGACTAGCAATGAATCGCCAAACATTTCAATGCATCTTATGCCCATTTCCAGAGCGATTTCCAAGCCAACTATGAGGGCTTCATATTCTTCTTCATTATTTGTCAGGGATTCTGTAAGAGCACATGAATAGTGCAATATCCCTTTTTCTGGGGTCACGAAGACAATTCCTGCCCCTGCCATATTTGTTGATGTGCCCTTAGCCTTCAGAGAAGCTCGTGCGCCCCATCAAAATATATTGTCAATATTCAACTTGAGTTTCTTGTGCTTCATAAGTTTTCTTGAGCGGGGAGCACCTCTTCATCAATCAATCTTTATTCAGAGGGGAGTCTTCTGACACTGGATGGGTGTTAAGCATTCTGCCATGCGTTGCCCCCCTTTTTTTTTTCTTATTTTTTTTTTTCTTTTCTTTCTTCTCCCTTTTTTTTTTTATTTTAAAGCTAGTAATGCCCCCAGTGATGCACACATAGCCGCAATTAAAGGCTTGCTCTTGATAGGTGCCCCCAGCATAGGACGATTAAGCAAATATTGATTTTGTCAAGGATTTTCTGACATTCATCGTCCCATATGAATGGGGCTCCTTTCTTTGGCAGTTTATGTAAGGGGTGATACCTCCCATTCCTGCTCTCGGAAGGATAAGCCTTTTCTTGAATTTTCTTTGGGGTTTTGAACGACCCTTATTTCATTTGTGGAGAGATCCTCGTCCATCTGGACGTCATGCTCACCCCTCTTTGTTTCAATTATTGGAAGCTTTATGTTGACCATATTTACAACATAGTAAATTGTGGGACCTTCCCGTGTCTCCCATCCGGGACCTCTTGTGTCATTGTGGGAGAATGGCGGTTGCCCCCTGACATTGGTAGGGTACCACATTGCTTGATGTAGCTTGGCTTTCGTTCGACTTTGACTTGAATATTTTGTTTTTGACATATTGCCTTTATTTGCTCTGGCATGTCTTTCAGATCTTTGACCATTTCATTCAATTTAAAAGTGGCATCTTTTAGCCAAAATCATCTGAAGGTTGTTTGGGTGCATGCTTCCCTTTATAAACACCATTGGCTGACCTTCAGCATGGTAAGCCAAAAAGAATTTCAGAGGCTCCAGTGTGTGACATCCTGAGGGATTGTCATTTGTATATGATTCAATCCAGTGGTATGCAGCTTCTATCATTTGGCTGATGACATTAGTTCAAGCTTGACAATGGCCTATGCGGCTATAATGGCCTTCGCTCAGGATCCTCCACTGCATGCTGAGCTTTAATGTTGTTGTTGTTTCTTTGTTGACGGTGATTTTTCCTTTTCTTTTTGGAGATGCCCCCTTATTTCTTTGCCTTTGTTTGTCTTGTTAGGGGGCATCATTTTGCTAAACCATTGCATGTCTGTGGTGGAGGGAGGATTGCCGCATTGTCGCCCATTTTTCGGCTCTCATTCTTTTTCTAGAGGAAGTTGTTCAGCCCCGAGGGGTACCAAACCTTTGTCCCCCTCCTTAATTGGTGTTTGAGATGGTTTCTCATTTATTGCCACTGAGGGCATTGGCTTATTTATTTCAACAGCAAATTCCTCCTCTTCTCATTCTTCTTTTGATTTTTTTTTTGATGTTTTTCTTATCAATATTGCCAATTCTTGGAGGATTGCTTCTGGTTCATTCTTTCTTTTAGAGCTTCTTAGGGCTGACCTCTTGTTTGTATTCACAGGGTCCAGCTAGCTTCTTCTTACTCAGGTGGAATGTTGCCTGAATAGCACCTTTCACTACCTCTGTCAGGAGTAATATGCAGCGGCTTTGGACAGCTCATCTAGCTATCCTGTCTGCGCCATTCGTGCTTGGCCTTCATTGGGACCTAGCTTGAGCCTTAACATGGATCACGTTGGCAGAGAACGTAATTTTGGTTGTTGATGTGTTTGGTGGATTTACCAAGTGCTTAGCCATGTCAATAATTTCCTGCTTGAATTAGCTTTCTGCCCAATTTGTGAACAGATAGCAATTTTCTAGAGCGTGACCCAGCACGCGATGATATGAGCAATAATTTGGCTTTTCCACCATTGCTGCTTCTTCTGGGCGCTTGGGCTCTGGGAGTGTTATGAAATTTTCTTGAGACATATGTCCAACAACTCTCTGGTGTGCTCCTAGTAAATGAGTAAGGGATGTTGAGCCTCTCACCTAGGGTGGGGGTTGATCTCCTTTCTTCTTTCTTTGAATTTAAAGAGGCGGGGGTATCTCCCTTGCCCCCAGCTTTCTTCAGGGCTGCCGAAAAGTCCACGGTATTTACTTCTCGTGACCCGGTATTTTCGTCTTTAAGAGGTTTACCCCTCCATATGAAGCAGTGGGATTTTCGGCAAAGAAATTTCTATCTCTGCCACTGTGTTGTTGAGATATTCAAATGTTAGAATATTGGCCCCTAGGAGCTTTTTCTTGATCTCTGGCTTTAGACTTCTTTGGCATAGTTTCACACCGCATCTTCATGTGCCGGTGGTTGTTCACATTTCATGCTCATGTCACGCCATCTTTGATGAAGTCCAGAGCAGACTCATTTTTATTTTGTTTTAAGGATATGAGTTCTGCTAAATTGACTCTTCTTTCTGTCACTCTAAGAGTTCAAAGAATTTCTTTTGCATATCTTCCCAACCGACTATTGAGTTGGGCTTCAGTCGGGTAAACCATTGAAAGGCTGACCCAGTAAGTGATGTTGAAAAATACCTCAAAAGGTATGACTCTTCAGTTGCCAGTTCTCTGTCATGCTGCTCATGTAATGAGCTATATGTTCATGAGGTGACCCATCCCCATTGAATTTTGAAATTTAGGGACCTTTGGTGTGTCTGTGGGAGCTTTTTGAAGAGATGGTGTACAGGGTATGGTACCTTATATAGGTCATAGGTGCTGCCCCTCATTCTGCTCAGCTATCTTGCTTTAATCATTTTCAATCATGTCATGGCCCTCTGAGAGACCCTTGTTCTTTCATGTAGGTATTCAATTGCGGCGCATCATATGCCTTTGTTCTGCAACATGCACCCCTCTTCGTTTCTTCATGGCATGAATTTGGATTCATGAATTCTGCCCGGGGGTGCTTGGTGGCATGTTCCAGGCTGGGGTGCCACTGTAGGCAATGTTGGCTGGCTTATTTGTTGAACTTGCTGAGGCTGCAATAGTTTGTTGTGCCTCTGTGGAGACTGTATTGATGGTGATTGTTGTGGTGGCAATGGTGTCGCCATTCCCATTGTTGCATGAGGCTTTCCAGCATAGCCTTTAGCTTTTGATTTTCTTGCATTACCATTTTTTAAATTTGCAATGAGGGTACCCGATATTAGGGTTTTCAGCAGGTCGACCTGATCCAGAGGGTGATTTGATGTGGTGGCAATGTCGACAACCCCCATGCCTTCTTCATTTTGGTGTGGTAAGTCCACTTCCACATTTACCCGGTCAAGCCAGGCTCGAGCTTGCTCCCTTCTGTGATTAATATGTGGGATGTTGCTCCATATTTGATTTTTCTGCCTGGTCAGCTATGGCAGACAGATTGATGTTAGAGGCTTAGCATGTGTATATCTGCATGCCTTCTTCAGTGATCTTCACTGTTCTTCTCTTCTTTTGCCTAGGCGTACAGTGGCACCCAGCGTTGGAAGACTGATGTTCTAGGGACATCATCATCCCTCTTGTGTTCTTCTGACTTAAAATTTGCCCTGTCTCGGGCTTGCTTGTCTTCTTTCTTGGTATACACCCCTTTCCTTTTAGATCTTCTTTTGCAGATACAACCGGTAAAGAAGGGGTGCATTCTTTAGTTCGAGAATCTTGGAAGACTCCCTTTGTCTTTCTTGGCTTTTCTTCTCCCGAAGGTTTGCCAGTTTGTTGGGTCCTGCTCCATGACCATTCTTACATTCTTTCGCCCTATTAGAGACTCTAGGGCCCTTGTCCTTCTGAGTTCTTGAGCTTTTTCTTTGGTAACCCACACCTGCTCAACACGAGGGGGCTATATATCTCATCATTTTTCCACTTGACTTTGTATTTCGTGAAGCCAATGTCGTCAAATTTGTAGTTCTTGATTTCAGCTTCCCCTCCATTGTTTCTTCATATCTTTTACTTTTAAACTTGGCTTGTCCCTGCCGCACTTTAGGCAGTATGCCGAATTTGTTCCTTACCGGGAATGGTAGCCACATGCCGCTCTAGTAGCATCATGGTTTCATTGCCGTCTAGGCGGATCTGGAGCTCGCCAATGCGGACAGTCTTTCCAGAACTTGAAATGCCACGAGTTGTGGGCTTCTTGCCAGACTTGCGCTTTCTGTTCATGTTCATTCTAGTTGTTGGAGTGTTGGTGAAGTTGATAGCATAAGTGGTGAACATCTGCATCAAGTTAGCCTCCTGAGCTTGAGGCTCTTCCTTTGTTTTGCTTGTTTTATGGGCCTTAGCAGCAGGTAGCACAGTCGGTATCACACCCAAGAAGTATGGAGACCCCACCACCGGGGGAAAGGTTCCAAACCTGGTTGGCGTAGTGAGGTAGCCATTCCTTATGTGGTCTTGGACCACAAGCGGGCCGAAGACCACGCCCGGAGCCGCCATTGTAGAGTTATGACCTGCACAAAAATTATAATGTGAGTACATCTTATTGTTAGGGTGTTGTCTGATGGGAGATGAAGGGGAAGGGAGGTCCCCAGTGGAGTCGCCATCTTTTGAGAATATTTTTTAAACACTTTTAAATTTTGAATTTTATCTTTGGATTTGATTTATTTTGGTTCTTTATTTATTTATAAGGACATGGTCTTATTTAGTTCATTTGACCTCCCCCGCTAACTTGCGGTTAGTGTTAATTATATCAGCACAAAGGCTGAATACCCTTGATTAACCATCAGACAACCCTTAGAAACAAGAGAATTGACTCACATTTGAATGAAAGGAATTACACCTGAAAGAAAACATGATTGCAAGCATGCAATCTATTTTTTTGGAATTTTTTGATATTTATTTCATTTTATTGATTTTAAATGCATTTTCCCATTTTTTGGTATTTTAGAATTATTGATTTCATTTATGTATCTATTTTCGTTATTTATTTATTTACATTATGATTATGTGAATTAAATTAACATTTTCATTTATTTATTTGATTTAAAAGGTGTTTAACTTAAGGTGGATAAAATTGATGTGAAACATAACTTGTTTGTTGATTTTATTTATTGAAATTAAATATAATGTTTGGAAATATTTCGTTAATGTTTGTAGAAACTTGGTTGATTTTGGTTAAGAAATTAAGTAGTGCAGTGTTTAAAATAAACGTGACACTACGTGAAAATAATTCGTATAACGTATGATAAAGATTAAAAATAGCCCAATAGGCCCATTAATCACACATGAGAATTTGTCAAATGTCGGCCCAATAAACACACAATATCTCAATTGATTGTATGGAAATACAAGTCTGGCCCCATAGCGTCTTAGCCCAATAAAAATCTATGCCTAATAAGAATTGGCCCAATAAAAGGGAAGCCCAATGGACCTTTTTTTAGACTTGAAAAAGTTCAAATGTGCTAGCACAATATTCTTTAGGCTGCCTTGCAACCCTCTTCTCCAGACCGCCTTGCAGTCTCAGAGCTTGCTCTTGTTCCAACCCAGAAAAAACCCCTCCCTCTGCCTGGGCGCCCCCTGTGCTTTTATAGGGGGTGGAGATACAATCGTCCGGTCTATTGAAGGTCCCGTCCAGTCATTTGAAGTCTCGTCCCGGTCTATTGAAGTCCCTCCCGGTCATTTGCATTTGGCATTTTTGCGGATTTCCCCGTGTTTCCTTTTTTCTTTTCACCTCTCATCTTTTTCTTTTTTGAGATTATGCCCTTTAGGGCATCGGGAGAGAGGGCGACAGCGCGAGGGGAGACGGCGGGCAGGGAGGAGTGCGCGACCCTCCTCCTCCTTTCTCTTCTTCCTCGCTTAGCCGGTAGTGGGAGAGAGAGGGCCGCGGGGGAGAGGCGTGGCTGCGGTGAAGGAGAGGCCCAGCAGCAGCGGCGGCGGCGAGGGAGAGGCCCGCAACAACGGCGTGGCGAGGGAGAAGCCCAGCGGCGGCGGCGGCGAAGGTGAGGCCCGCGCGGCGGCGAGAGAGAGAGGTCCCGGCAGCGGCGGGCAGGGGACCCTTCCCCTGCACAGACGTCCTCCTCCTCCTCTCTTCTGCGCGGCTAAAACAGGGGGCCGGAGGCCTTCTTCCTCCTCCTCTGCACTCCGAACAGGGGACCGGGGGCGTGGAGGTCTTCTTCCTCCTCCTTTCCTTTGGCTAGCAGCGGCGGGGAAGGCCAAGACAAGCCCACAGAGGTGTGGTTTTTTTTTTTTTCAACTTTTTTGTTTATTCTTATTTTTTTCTTTTGTCTTCTTTTATTCTTCTCTTTTGTTGGACAAAATCGGCACAACAACCCCCCTCTAGAATATCTAAAGCTCCATCTCGATCCAACAAGTGGTATCAGAGCAAGGTCTTCTCAAGAGAATCGAAAGATTTGAGAAGAGATGATAGTTGGAGCTCACAACTATGAAGAACAGTTCGTTACAATACCACCATTCATTGATGGTGAATATTACCAGTACTGGAAGATGAGAATGGAATGTTTCATCTGAGGTACAGACTTTGATCTGTGGCAGGTAATAGAGCAGGGAGTTATACTATACTTTCTGATGGCTGTTGAACCCCAAAAAGGCATGATAAACATTTACCCAAAGAAGTAACCCGGGAGGCCTGAAGATGTGTGGAGTTCCGCTAAAAAGAATTTCTGATAGAAGATATGTGGAATGTCCAATAGAAGGCTTCCTGAATTTTAAGGTGTGTGGAATATCCACTAGAAGGATTTCTGAAATGAAGGAATTATGAACTATGAGGGATGCCCAGCTGAAAGAGCCCATGGATCTATTTATACTGATCCAAGTGGTTAAAACACCTAGAAAGATGTCTTGGAAGCAAAGTGATGCATGCCTTAAAACCAAGGTAATGCACACCTTAAAGACAGAAAATTCAGAAAGCAAAGCATTTGGTTCCTTGAAGACAAGGTAAAAGAAGAGAAAATACTTGAAGACAAAGCAACTTATGCCTTGAAGGCAAGGTAAAAGTGGGACTGAAGTCCCCCCCAAGCCAAGGGAGAAGCCTTATAAATACCATTGGCATTAAGCCCTCCAGAAAAGACCAAAGTTCAGAATAGAATTACACTCCACACAAATTGGTGTAACGGAAGAAATCCGGCAGTACGAGGTCCAGAAGACCAAGCATGAAGTACAAGTACAAGTACAAGCACAAGAACAAGCCGGCGACAGAAGCTCCGAGGATGCAAATGCAACTCTTCACCGGGCAAGACTCCGAGCAAGGGGAGCAGGATTTCAGCAAACCAGTCCCCCCAAAATAAGTCCCTTATAGCCTATTTATAGGCAATCCTTCCCCCCATTTCAAAACACCCCTTAGTCTAAAGGGAAGGGGGAAGAGAGGCGGTTGGAGGGCTCAACCTGTTTAATATTAAACAGGTTGGAGGCCCCCCCTCACTTCTTACATAAAACCGGTTGGGGGGTTCTCCCCCTCCACCGGTTTTATAAAAAACAGGTGGAGGGGAACCCCCCCAACCTGTTTTATGTAAATCAGGTTGGGGGGGTGCCCACACCCCCACCTGTTTTATATAACGGTGGAGGGGAACTCCCCCCCCAACTGTTGAATGTTAAACGGTTTGGGGTTGTTGACACGGGAAAAAATATATGGTTTGTATTTATGGGTGGTATATATAGGCGTATGGTAATATTAATGTGGGT
>JACBKR010000528.1:0-50532 GCA_014218235.1 Colocasia esculenta
GGAACGAGAAGAAGAAAGTAGAGGACGATCAACCTCTCGATTGAGAGGTACCCTAGCCGATTGGCCTGCAGGTTTTTTGGAAGGACATGTGCGTGCCAGACAGGTAACTCATGACTTGCTCTGGGAGCGGTTCGCAACCAAAACGGATCAAAGGAAAAAATGAGTAAATTGGTAAGGAATCAGCAGGGGAAATTCTTGTCAATCTGACAGGGAACAACTCACTCGGAGGCAAACCTTACGATTCGAAGTGGAATTGGATTTCTTGTTCAAGAAACTTAAGCTTGATTGATCACCACCAGGGAAGCCAACCTTTAACAATCATGAGGCATGAAGCTCAGAGTCCTACATGATGCATGCTGGGCTAAAATAAAAAGAAATCATCAAATCAATATGCAAAGAAAAGAGAAAATAGAAAATACTCAAGGATAATATTGTTAAGCCAATAAGAACGGGTCAAGAGACTACCTGCAACCGCAGTGTAGGCCTGAATCTATCGTCCCCGTACTTACTTAACTTAACGGCCTATCCAGCGATTAGCAATGTGCACCTAGATCATCACGTTTTTGTGAAGGGGAACTCAGATCCCAAAACACATTGAAACCAGCCGGTCCTTGAGATAATATAGTAGCATAAGTACCATATAGTAATGCAAGGGAGAAGGGATAGGGATACTTACTTGACTTACCTGTGGAGCGCAGAACTCGCCATTTTTTGGTTTGCTTTTTCTGATTTTTTTGTCATTTTTTGTGTAAATGAAGCAATAACGAATTACTAAACAAGCTAACAACAATAAGCATAAACAACTCAGTCATCCACATGATTGAAACAAAGCACTGAAGAACTGTCAGGTTCACACATAGAGAGTCCTCTCATGGAGCCATTCAGATGAAGGAGAATATGTATGGGACTTGGGAAGGACTTGTGGGATAATGAGTTTGAAATTCAAATCATGGGTGGAACTGAGGAGGAGAGACAGATCGAAGATGATGGAGGCAAGACTCAGACAAAAGTAATGAAGAAATATGGAGATCGAGCGACCAATGCTGGGAGCCAATGTACCTGCACACTTAGCATGTATGATTAGATCTGTTCATTTTTTTTTTAGTTTGAAACATTTGATTTTTTTTTTGGAGTTTTGAAATTATTGATTTTTTTGGAATTTTGCAATGTTTGATTTTTTTTGGATTTTTGAAAATTGAAAATATGTTTTTTGTCAATATTTGAATTTTTTTGGTTTTTTGCAATATTGATTTTTTTGAGATTTTTGGCAAATTTGATTTTTTTTGTATTTTGAAATGACGCCTGAAGCCGACGTTAGCCCTTCCTAAAAACACATGAGACGGAAGGCACTCACCATTGCTACTACAGCACTAAAGCAAGATCAAACTACTGGCAAGGGGCCTCATTCATTCACCTTTCATTAAAGACCACCAAAAGGTGGATGTGCATTAAGATGGTGGCGTCCTGTAGATGGTTGCCCTGGCTTGCGGTGCACTATAAAGGCCATACCGGGAGACGACCCAGCCTTATAGAGAGAAAGAGAAGAAAGTTTGGGGATAAGTCTAGTGCAAGCTTTAAAGGACAAGTTAGGCTTAGCTTTCTTCCATGGCATACCTCTTAGAGGTTCAATCTGTTGAGGAGGACTTTTGGTCATTTCATTTTTTTTTTCTTGCCTGTTTTTTTTTTTGCTGTGGGCATGCGTACGACCGGGCTCAAGGGCGTCCCGCGGGGAACTGTACTGCCACTCTTTGCTATGCCCCTATTTCTTGATTTTCTTTCATTTGTTCTTCTTCTCGCTTTTATTTGCTTTTCTTTTGCAGGCCTGATTGACCGTCCCTATTTGAGATTTCCTCTCATCAAAGTGTGCTTAGGTCGGTCGCCTCGCTAAATAGTCTTTTTGCCTTTACACTTTGACGAGTAAAGAAGAGAATAGCTTTTGCACCTCCTAGGTATGGCCTGAGTAGCAACGGTGTTTACTAGAGGAGCCGACTAAGGTTGCCATGTGAGTGTGTGATGATCCTTGCTTAAGGTGACCTTTAATGACAGGGGAAAGGATGTCAGACTCTTAGCGCGGAGCAATCTCTAGCCTGAGTGCTGCAGAAGCAAAGTAAACCTAAGACCGACTCGACCACTCTTGCTGTGAACTGAGACAACTCTCTTTGATGTTTGGTGTTTAAAGAAATATTTGCATGGTTATTTGGTGCGCAATGCGACCCCTCTATTGAAAGAATGACATGCATTAGTCTTTGAACTTTGATTTTGGTTGCTTTAATTAGCTCATTTGCAGGACACTGTGAAAGTAGGGGTCAGCAAGAAATGGAGCCAACTCAACACAAACAAGAGGGAGACATGACGCTACATGAAGATGAGGGATAAGAACCCTCAAACAAGAAGGATTACAAAGGAGGGGAAAAATGTTAGTGAGGACTGAAACCTCTGGAACAGTGAGAGAAAGGGTCGGGACCCGAATAGGTAGTGAGGGAGGAATCGGGTCGGACCCGAGTTCAGGAGGGGTTAGAGGAAGGAACTGTAGAATGGAGGGTGGAGGATCTAGAGGATCAGAAGGGGAAGGGAAGGAGGGGAATCAGATGCTCCTGGAGAGTGTGGACCTGACCTATAATCAGGAGGCTCTGGTGGAAGAGGAAAAGGGGAACCCTGAGCGCTAGGAAGGAAGTTAGGTGACCAGGTGGATATGGAGAGAGCCTGAGAACCCAGAGGTGATCGGGTGGCTCAGGAGGAAGAGATAAGTGAGGGTCCAAAGACCCTAGAGGAGTAGGAGGGGAATAATGCGGCACCAGTCCAGAATTGAGAGATCGGCGCCTCCTCTGGGAACTAGATTGATCAGGATGAGTAGCATTGAAAGATCAAGGTCAGAGGATGACAGGATAGGGAGATCGACATTTTTCTTGAAGAATTTCAATCTTGATCTCAGCCTCCTTTGCTTCTTGGCAGATTTCTCCTTGTGACACCACAGCTTCTTTGCTCTCACAGACAGATACAACGGGTTCATCTTGACATGTCTTCTAAATAGCGGGACCAGGCAGCAGATGGCCTCGCTCTTCTCTGCAGCCACATGGCTCTCTCCTCAATTGCCATAGTTGTCGTATGTGTACTTGCCCCTTGGCTATCATTTGTATATTCAACCTTTATAGACACCCATGGGGGAATGCCATAAATAGGCTCCTTCGCTGAGAGGGTTTCCCTTGACAAGTGGACAGTGTAGATCCATGGGAATTTGATGCGTGGTACCAGCAACTTGAGATTTGGCATCTTGGCCTGACAATCTGGCATGAAAAACAACTCCCTTGACAATTGAAGAGGGGAGGCTTCTGGGAGTGTGATGGTGGCACTAGCACAGCCAACTGACTGACAGGCTGAGGCAAATTGCAAAGGACTCTTGGCAAAACCTTGAGTGTTCTTGGTGACATAGCAATGTGCCCCTGGTCAGGTTGAAAACATGGCAAGGAGGGCTTTGGATGCTTGGCAGCGTGACTTCTTGCCCTTGAGTGACAGCTGATCATGATGGCCTTAGCAGATGCATGAGATAGCACGACATTTGTAGAGAACCCCTTCTCTTGACCAGCCATATGCAATATAACTGAGCGATGAGTGATGATGGCATTAATGGTAGCATTTCCAATAAGCAACGTAACGGCTACCGTTCCCCGCTTTGGATTTGGCAGGCACTAGGGCATGGGAACTCTTTTGACAGTGCTCTTCTCAGAAGATGAAAGCTCATCCTTCCTGAATGCGCCCGAGATAAGGACATAGACGGCATGTGACTGATGTTGTTGTAAGGGTCGAAACACATGACCGGAACTGGGCTACCTTCTCTCAGTCCATCTTGCATAGGGGAAGTAATTCAAGGCATGCTGCTGGTGATGCACACCCGCTCCATTGGGATGTGGTAAGGGATGTATGGTGGCTATGGCGGGTTCGTCAGATGCGGAAGGCTTAGTGTGAGGTGATGGGATGGTGGCAAGGATAGGCTCGTGCGGAGAGAGCTCTTCCTCCAACTCAGAGGCTGAAGCAGCCTTACTCTTGGGAGTAGGAAACTCTTGCTCGGGCTCAGAGGCGAGTGGAGCTTGCTCGAGCCTTGGTGTGGCGGTAATGGCTTGCTCAGGTGCAAGTGGTAGTGGGGTGAAGATGATGGCGAGGGGTAAAGATGGAGGGTTGGCAGGAGTGGAGGATTAGTGGTTTGCGGAGTTGGTGGAGATGACTGACAGTGCACCGACACAATGGGTCGAGCTAACAGCTTGTCATCAGGGTGCGATGCTGTAGGTGTGGTGGTGATAGCCTGAGCAAGGGTTGGTGGAGGGGGTTGTTGAGGTTGTGATGGAGCGGGTGGTGCACTTGGAGGTATGTAAAGAAGTGCCGTCGGCCTTGAACTGGTGGAGATGACGACTGCCCTGATGCTTGTGCTGGCTGTCTTGTGTTGCGTTGGCGCTCGGGTGCTGTTCTGCTGCTTGTGGTGGAGAGGACTGCTGCCCCTGGCCTTGTGCTTTTCTCTTTTCTGACAATGTAGGATGAGCCTGTGCATTTCAGACCAATTATCTTTGCTCTAGATCCAGATTACATATTACATCCCGGAATTCACAGCAGTTTGCGACTGTATGCCCGGATGGCGATGATATAAGCAATATTCTGATCGGTCCACTGTCATGTCCCAGCTTGGCTTTTCTGGAGGGAGTTGCAATGCATTGATGGACATCAGAGCTGTGAAGACATCACAGAGGGATTCGGGCAACGGATGATAATGGGCTCGCTTTGGGCCAAGAGGATGTTGGGATGGGTGAGTATAAGATGGTGTGGTGCGATGGCATGGACGAGGGGGTTGTTCTGTGGAAGCGGGGCGAGTTGGCTATATGAAGGTGGAGGTGCATGGTGGTTAGTGGAGTGGGTAGGCGTGGGGTGGTGGATGGTATCACTTGGGCATGGGTTTGGACTCCCTCATAAGTGGGCCCTTGAAATGAAGAATTCGGTTGTTGGGCCTCAAACATGGATGGCATGGGGGAGTGAAAGAGTTGGGTTTTAACAAAGCGAGCACGGATGTATAATTGTTGCATGGATGTGATGTCGTTCATAGCTAGGATGTGGCGGTACATGGGTGTTGCATTGGCAATGATGAGCTTGATTTTCTCCTCTTCCGAGATGTGCATCTTGACATGCGTGGACACTTGACGCCACCGGTCGGCATAGGTTGCAAAATCTTCATCGGGCTTCATCTGCTCAGTCACCAGATCGGCCATTGAATACGCGGGCCCGGCCCGGTCTTGATATTGTTGCACGAATCTGGCCTTGACAATTTCAAAATCCTCGGCTTCATTGAGAGGCAGGGAATAAAACCCACTCCAGAGCGGGCACGTCTAATGACCGCCTAAAAAGATAAGCCAGTAAGCGGCGATCATGTTGATAGGACACCGACTCATAGAGAAAATCTTCAGATGGATGTAAGGGTCTCCAGCCCCATTGAATTTGCGAAATAGGGAGCTGAGAAGGTGGAGGGATCTGGAGACCACAGAAATCAGGAAGAGTATCATTGAAGGAAAGTTTTGGCTTAACTGCCTCCGCAGGTCACTGAGCTCGCTTCATGGATTCGAACTCGGATTGGAAGTCCTGAGCCGAAGTGGATAGTGGATAGCGAGGGCCCGTTTGGGAATGAGAGCGGAGTCGAGAGTCAAGGTTGGGCCAGATTGAGCATAATGGGCCGGCTGCAATGATGTGGGCTGAGCAAAAGGATGTCCGATCCAGGAGTGACAATGTGAGGTGGTCTAGAATGAGCAGGACAATGTGGGTCTGTTGGGCCCATGGAAGAAGACCGTAGAGCAAAGGTGGAACAATTCGCGGGCCTGGTCAGGGCCCTTTCAAGCAGGAGGCGCCCAATTCAGCGACCTCATTAGAAGAAGATGGCGAAGGATAGATCGGGAATGAGCACTCTCATGGGCCCGATGGGCCTTGGGCTGGGCCGAATTGGAATAGACTCGTGAGACAAGGGGTCTACATGAGGAGGAGAGGTTGGAGGATAGGTGAAGTGGAAAGGAGCCATGAGAGGATGATAAAATGGGGGGAATTAAAAAGGATACACTAAAATACAAATAAGGATACAACAACAATTACAATCACACAAGAAGGGGACGAGAAAGGAGTTCTCAAGCAACACACCCAAGTTGATATGATAAGCGTTAGGATTTTAGGATTATCACTTAGCCTTTAATGGATTGATTTAATTGAAATACACTCAGCTAAAGAAGACCCTAATGGGTATGAACTCAAGTACTCTGGTGATACTAAGGGGATACACAACTCACACGGGGAGATGGCTCGAACTACGGGTGACGGGTACAACCGGCCGGTGAACCGCAACGTGCGTACGGTCACGAGGACTTACGGAGGTCCTCGGAAGGTGGGCCCGAGTCAGCCTACGAGTGCTCGTAGGTGAGAGGGCTCACTCAACCAAGGGGGAACTGAATAACTGGGATGAATAGCGTATGCAAATGGCCTAAGTGCCCAAAAATGCATGCAAGGGTGAACAATGACCAAGCAGGGTGACCAACAGGGTCTCGGGTATAGTCGCGGCGGCCGGATACACCGCGACCCTATCGCGACAGAGCGGTCTACCGCGATACGAACAGAGCCCCGAAACAGCAGTCAGTCACAAATACAAAGCATACAGACTAACCTAGCATATGATATGAGCATGAAATCACAAGATCAATCTAGCAGAGGTCATGAAGCACCCAAAAACCGACACATGGATCAAAGCAATAACAAACAAAGCGTACCTGTAGACGCGACGTTCCTCCACGACGCGACCTGGTCGCGTCCTCAAGACCCGCCGCGACAAAACCCGAAAACTTACAAAGAAAGAAAAGGAAAACCCGAACCCTAGCAGGATTCTAACAGATAGAAGCGTGTGAATATGCATAGTAGAACAGCATGGGGAAGACATGGATACAACTTCAGTGAAGGAACAACACATGAGGAGGAGGGGAGAAACACGAACCTGTAGTCGCGTCGGCCCTTATGGACGCGATGCTATGCGGCGGCGCGAGCACCGCGTTAACAAACGAGAACAAAAGGACAAGAAAGACACAGGAACAAACCTAACAGGGTATCTAATAAGCACATAAAAGATCATCATGGTAGGCACACAAGCAAAATCGGCGAAGCTAGCACTGAAGGTCCCACCGTGATCGCCAAAAGGTGTAATCACAGGGATTGTGCTTCCCCTCGACACGGACATGAATATCAAATATGATGGCATGGAAAATAGGAAAGTGATCGCCACCTAGATAAGTTGCCTAATGATGTTAAAAGACAACAGCTAACTTAACTAGGAAAACCGACGCATCTATGTCGCGTCACCCAAGGCCGTCGCGTTCTCTGATTGCGGGAGATTTGTTGTATGACCTTCTTCTAGTCCTCCAGCCGGCCAGAGTACCAGAGCTTCTCGTAGACCTTGTTTGCTTGTGACTGCCAATCAAAAAGAAAACACAAAAGAAAAGACCCTATTAGAAACATGTAAAGTGTAGTATCTATTCCAAAAGATGAAATGAGACGGAAGATATGGTGGGGAAGCACCTGGGGTGATTTAAACCCTGTGGGTGTGGGAAATGTGGGTGGATGATAAATGTGCTCTACTTAAAAAAGAACATAAAAATGCATGTAGAAATAGAAAAGAGGAAGAGAAGGGATGATGAGAGCCCATTAGGGCGACTTCCTGGCTGTGGATGCAGCTCCAACGATGTGCCAGAGATCCAGGAGGTTGCTGAAGTCGCCCTCTTCTCATTCCTCGCTCCATTGATGGTGAAATGAGTGAGTTGTGAGGAGTGGAAGGTGAAGAGAAATGAGTGGAATAGGTGACTGCGTGGCTAAGACTTGTTCAGAGGAGATTTCGGCAGCCCTTCGGGGTGATCATCAGGCTCTCCTGTCCATGAGGAGGGGTCATGCTTATATAGAGCTCGGAGTGAGAAAGTTAAGTATTATCCTCAAAAGGTGTGGAAAGTAAAAAAAGGGGGATAAAGCTCTATCAAAATCGGATATAGAGTCCTTAGGGGAGGGAGATGGCAAAGATCCGCTCATATGGATTCAAGTCAAGGAAAAAGGTTAAGTCTTAGGTCCAGCAGGCCAAGGTCCGCTCAAGGGGTCGGGGGGTTAACGAACCCTCTTAGACCAAAGTCAAAGTTCATGGGAGGATAAATAGGATGTGGTTACGGAGTCCAGAGATCTCGGTCTTGTCGCGCAGATCGCGGGGGGTCGCGACTAGAGACGCGACGGTGCGGGGGGTCGCGACAGACAGCATTGCCCACGTGCATGGATAATGCGTGTGGCTGTCGCGGCAGGCCTACAACTAAAACGTCGCGACTAGAGTCGCGGCGCCACGATGCGTCGCGACAAGGAATCCGAATTATTCTGGATTATTCTCTCCAACCACATGCTAAAATAGGAGTCAAATCCTCTAAGGACTCTTTCAAATGATAGATTTCGGGATTTCAAGGTATTTTTAATGGATTAATGGGCTCAAATCAAGGCAAATAATGGGCTCAGGTGAGTGACCAATTAGGGGCCCACAAGATAACAAGAAATGCGGTTCAACCCATTAGTCATAATCGGGTGTCTACAGTGTCCACCCCGGATTGATGTTTTCCTTTGTGGGGGGAGCCGGATAGCATCACAGGACATGAGGGCGAAAGAATAACGTCCTCAAGGGTCTCAGGGAGAGGAGGGTAGTGAGACCTTTTAGGGCCGGGCCGGGTGTAGCCAGAAGGAGGGGGAACTGCAGAGTAAGGCTTGGAGGGGTGTGACGGGAATTGGTGAGGGTTGGAGAGGATTGGATGGAGGATTGGAGGGCTGTTTGTTTGGATGGCCTCAATGGCTGGCTGCAAGTATTGACAGTCGCTGACGGTCACCCCTCGGTGGTAGGTGCCGCGGGAGCCTTACATCCCTTGGGCTTCCTTCAAAGAAATGTGGCAGAGAAGAGTCTTTGATTTGGTTTTGGACCACCCGGCTCGGTTGTAGAGATGTGCGAAGGAGGGCAACTCACTTAGCATCAGGATAGAACGGAGCACAGGGGTGTGTAGACACCCCGATTGTGACTAATGGGTTGAACCGCATTTCTTACCACCTTAGTGGGCCCCTAATGGTCACTCACATTGAGCCCATCACTTGCCTTGAATTGAGCCGTTAATCCATAACATGCCTTGAAATCCCGAAATCAATCACTTGAGAGTCCCTAGGGGAGTGTGACTCCTATTTGTCATGTGGTTAGAGAGAATAATCCAAAATAATTCGGATTCCTTGTCGCGACGCATCGTGGCACCGCGACTCTAGTCGCGACGGGTTAGGCCGCCGCGACAGCCCATGCATTATCAATGCACGTGGGCAATACTGTCGCGACCCCCGCACCGTCGCGTCTCTAGTCGGACCCCGCGATCTGACGCGACAAGGACCGAGATCTCTGGACTCCGTAACCACATCCTATTTATCTCCCATGCACTTTGACTTGGTCCAAGAGGTTTATCCCGACCCCTTGAGCACTTTTTCGGCCCTAAGACTCTCCTAAGCTCCCCTAAGGACTCTACATCCGATTTTGATAGAACTTTATCCCCTTTTTTAATTTCCACACCTTTTTGAGGAGATAATACCCAATTTCTCACTCCAAGCTCTATATAAGGAGGGCCCCTCCTCATAGAAAAGAGGGAGCTCATAATCCCGAAGGGCTGCCAAGATTTCCTCTGAACTAGACTTAGCCACGCAGCCGCTCATTCCCTTCATTTCTTCACATTCCATCTCACAACTCACTTATTTCACCATCAATGGAGCAAGGAACATGAAGAGGGTGACTTCAGCAATCTCCTGGACCTCTTTGCACATCATTGGAGCTACATCCACGCCAGGAAGTCGCCCTAATGGGGCTCATTCCCTTTCCTTTCCCTCTTTTCATTTCTACATGCATTTTTACGTTCTTTTTAAATAGAGCACATCCACCATCACCCACATTTTCCATATCCATAGGGGTTTAAAACCACCTCAGGTGCATCCCCACCATGATCCCCATCTCATTTCGTCTTTAGAGTAGATACTACACTTTACATGTTCTAATATGGTCGTTTCTTTGTGTTTTCTTTGATTGGCAGGCAAGCAAGCGAAAATCTACGAGAAGCTTAGTGCTCTGGCGGCTGGAGGACTAGAAGAAGGTCACTACAACAAACCTCCCGCATTCAGAGAACGCGACGGCCTCGGGTGACGCGACAAAGACGCGTCGATTCCCACTGACGCGATAACATAGACGCGGCGGCCATGACGACCGCGACACCAGGTCAGTCTTCCTGTTCTCTTCCTCTTTCTAGTTTAAGTTAGCCATTGTCTTTCTGCATCATAAGGCAACTTATCTAGGTGGCGATCACTTTCCTATTTTCCATGCCATCATACTTGATATCCATGTCCGTGTTGAGGGGAAGCCAATCCCTGTGATTACAGGGTGGTGTTGGTAACTAACATGGTTATGGCCTGGGACTCTGGGATGGGTATGTCGGCTCTTGAAGCCATGGATCTCCACCAATTGGCAAAGGTGACAAAGTCTTCATCTAGCTTCATCTTTTCTGCCACAAAATCAGGAAGTGTAGGGACTTGAGTGGCCATATATGAGAAATGCGAGATGAATCGCTTAGAGACGATGTCAAAGTTGATGAGGTCCGATGCGGGTAAGGAGGTGAACCACCTAAAAGCTTCCCCTTCTAATGATTGTTGGAAGAGGTGAACTAAAAGAACCCGATCGTACAGCCATCGATGGGAATCCATGGTAAAATCGGCAAGATGGAATTGGGGATCGGAGGTCCCGTCATACTGCGGTATTTCAGGGCCTTGAAACCCGGAGGAAAATAGGCGTTGGGAAGCTTGCAATAATTCTGGAGGGAATGAGGCTTGGAGAGAGACAGGGACTCAGCCAGGAGCTTCCTAATAAGACCCTCCATCTCTGAACGAGAGATGGATTCGGATTGAATGGGGGTGCGGGCTGAACATGTGGTGGATAGGAGAAAGGAGTTGGGATAGGAGTAGGTAGAGGAGTGGGAAGATTTGGAGCGGAAAAGGGGGCGGGGGAGATGGGAACCCGTGAAGGGGTAGCAGGCCTAGGAATGGGCCTGGATGAGGAAGCATGGAAAGGAGAAGGGGATGGAGAGGAAGGGGAGACTGCTGCCCAGACGGTATGATTTGAGAGCATTGAAATGATGTCTCGGGCGAATAAACGAGAGAGGAGCTTAGAGAATTCGGGGTCTTCTGAGTGTCTTGAGCATATGTGGGGTTGACCTAGACTCACGCTCCCCTTAAAGTCAGCTTGAGAGGAAGAAGAGGAGTGAACGACTCTTCGGGCTGATTGTTGGTGTCAACCATCCCGACGAATTTGTGGACATTATCTTCATACTCAAAAGTCGGATTGTCAGCCATATTCAAGGAGTTTAGCCAAGCATCCATTAGCACACAACCTACTGATTTTAGAATGGTTAAAGTTGGGTAATTACACGTTTTAGGAGAAACGTGGATTCCTGCCAAACAATGTTATCAAACAACGTCCCCAAGATTGTAGAGATCAAAGTTATGTTAATTAGCTTGTAAAGGCCGGTCCTCTCAAATCTGACTCAAACCCGGGTGAATAGGCGAACTAGATAGGGAGGGTAAAGGTCCTCCTGCCCCGTACCGTGAGGGAATCCACAGAATTTAGGGACTTACAAAGTTTTTGGAGCCAACCCGATTACCCGAGAGGGAATCCCGAGTAAAAGGTTGTAAACCAAAGAATGGCTGGCCTAAAATGTGAGGGGAGGCTAGAACAGATGAGAAGAATGACCCCCCCATGACTGAGGACGTTAGTAAACAATCAGGAAGCGAAAAAGAAAACAAAACAGATCAAAACAGGTAAAAAACAAGGTTCTGTTATAAACGGCAAGGACATGGACGTTCAGTTCATCAGAAATCAACTGACGGCAAGATCGACTGACGCTAATATAGACTAAACGACAACATATATGGACGCTAAGAAAAAATAAATGGCAGGAACAATGGACGTTTACCTGGGTCGACGGCAAGATCGCTTTCCATCTACCAGATGTAGACAGACCGCAGCAGCAGGAGCAGTCCAACCGTGATCGCCAGAAAGAGAGGCTATGGACGGTCATTCCGCGTAGGCCGACTGTGGGATCCTCTAGGAGCTCGCGGGCCGCGTGGTCTCTCGTTTGCGATGATGGGTCACTGGTTGACCTCGTTGACTCCCCAGTTGACTAGGTTGACTGAGGAGTACACAGAGAAAACCAAAAGAAAGAGGGGAGTTTGTGATCGCCAGGGCCTTACCTGTGCCCAAGGAATGTTGTGACCACGTCGGTGCAGCAACCTCACACAACGGATAGAGATGGGGGCTTCAACTTCTCCTCCTTCGGCCGGCCAAAGAAGAAGAGCTTCGCGGTCTTCTACAGATTGTTCCTGCCACAAAAAGAAGCTTATTAGTCTAAAGGAAGTGTAGTGAATGCTCAGGAACGAAAAGAAACAGCCCAAAAAGGAGAGTCCGTACCGGTTGCGGACTTGAGAAGAGGGGTGGCCAAGTGCTATGACCACTCTTCTTCCCTCTGTTTTGGTTGGGAAACCCCTTTCTAGGTGTGTAGGAAGGTGCCCTACGTGCCTAGGATGTGTGGAAGGTGTGTGCAACATGCAAGTACTAAAAGAAGAAGAAGGGCAAGAGAGGAAGAGGAGGGAGTTGATCCTGGTTTGTTGGCATTGTAGACTCCTTGCAGGGCTCCTCCAGCTCAGGATGAAGCCTTCTGAATGTCCCGAATGAAGAGGAGAAAGAAGTGGAGAGTGGTGGAAGGTAGGGTGCAATTTCTCTCTCTTCTCTCAAAATGGCAGCATGTTGACATCCAACCTCTCCTTCCCACTTAGAAGGCAAAGAGGGAGTTAAATAAGCAGGGAGGTCGGAGTTCAGAAGCCTGGATGTTAGTGCCAAGAAACACACTTGTACACTTGGAAATCCTGCATAAAGGCTCCAAACAATGGGGAGAGGCCAAGTAGGATTTTTACTGGGTCAAGGGGGTGCCAAGGTGGGGCCCAGTTTTCCCGTTGGGAACGGCCATGTGCTGTATGGGCGAGAGAGAATGGCGCAAGTGGGCTAGATTCTCGGGTTACTGCGCAGACCTAGTAAACCATGTTGACGTCAACAGATCCTACCGCCAACCGCATGCAGACATCCAGCATTGTGGACGCCAACATGAGTAAACGTCCACGGGGCTTGCCGTCAACCAATAGTCAGCAGCAATCGATGTTGCCGTCTACATGGCATCGAGGCAAGTCAACAAACGGTCAAACGGGCTTTATTGGGCCATAGAACCACGTGGGGATGGGCCAAATCTCGCGTCTACAGAGAGCAACCAGCTCAACCCTAAAAGCAACTCAAGGGAAGATAACTCCACCCGAAGGTTGCAACAATGCGCACCCTGGTGACTCAACACCACAGTGGAGCATCATCAACCCGAGCAACTAATGGAAAGCAAGGGAAGGAGACCCTTACAGTGAGTCTCTTCCACACGCAAGGGGAAACCACTAAGCGAGACCGGCACTTCCACATAATCACAACCAGACAGACACCCACGGCACTCACCAGACTACCATCTGGCAGAGCACATAGGGTGCGAGAAACGAAGCAAACCTCTCGACCAGGGGAACACAAGAAGTCCACCAGCGCAGAGTTGAGAAAACCAGAAAACGAACAAGAAGACAACCTAGCCAGCACCATGGCCAGACACACGGTCAAAGCACCATACCTTGACTGACAAAGCCCAAGCAAACTGTCACACAGACAGTCCGACCGGCGACAACGACAGCTCATCCCTACAAAGAGAGAGAGAGAGCAGCGACAACCAAAATAAACACAGAGCAGCTTGGGGAGGACCTCCACCCAAGGCGCCAAGAGCCGTTCTGGGAAAACATCACCAGAACGCAGCCCAAACAAACGACCAAAAACACATGACCAACAGAGAGAACACAGTAGCCAGCAGAAGCAACACAACTGGTTCTGGGAGAACCTCCACCAGAACCACTAAGGCGCCATTCTGGAAAACCCACAAAACGCACCAGCCAAACAACAACAGCATACCTCAACCCTGAGGAGCACAACAACTGGCAGAAGAACAAGCCCGAAGCAGTCCTGAGAGCAACCTCACCATGACAACAACCAACGGTTCTGGAAAACAACACCAAAACCAAGCAGCCTAGCGATGCACCTCAAACCAAAGGGCAATGCAACAGCAAACCAACCAAACAATAGGGACCTCAAACCAAAGAGGTAACACAGCGGAAGACTTTAACGAGCACAGAAATAGTCCCAGAGGGAGAGGAACCCTCAATAGGAAACCAAACAGTTCTGGGAAACACCACCAGAACACAGAAGCCAAGCGATGCACCTCAACCCAGAGGGCAACGCCGCAACAACTAGAAATGAGCACAACACAGTTCTGGGAAAAACCTCACCTCTACCAGAACCAATAGAGAAGAACTCCGGGAGCACCTCAACAGAGTTCACAACTAGCCAACACAAAGCCAGAAACAACCACAGACAGGTGTCGCAACGCTCAACCAGTGGTGCAACACGGCACACAAGCATCTACTTAGCTGGAGTAAAGATGCCGACTGAGCAGAGTACAGCGCCCAACGATGAACAGGCACACAAGGCCAAACACACATCCAACAAGGACAACACCTATCAACAAGGGGACATCCAACAAGGACACACCCCAAAAACATGGGGACATCCAACAATGCAACTACCTTCTACCGGATCCACAGACAAGAACCCTGCACTGGTGAAGGCCACAACCACACGCAGGCTCTCTCAGCCTTCGCGACACACCCACACGGATGCGCAGGCCAACGACGAACCCAACCGCAGCACGAGCGAAAATAGCAACCATGCTCACAGCACGCGCACCCAGCAGCAGCAGCAAACAATCTCTGTACCTCACACTCAGACCCTGCAGGAAGGAAAGTAGCCACCTACAACAAAGAACCAAATGCTCACTAATAACACTATACACGGACGGGCCAGCAGAGTACTAGTACTTTCTTGGGACAGCCACAGTTATCAACTCATTATAAATCTCAGTGGACCCTGATCTCTGATACCACTGTAACGACCCGACCTCTCGGGGGGCAGGGACCCGAAGGTCGCTCCGCCACCATGGATCGTAGACCCGGAAGGGTTAGAATTAGTCCAGTGAGATAAGCAATGAATTCAAATAACTATAACAGAAAGTTCGTACATTAACAAAGAAATTATGTACAACATGTCTCAAATAAAAGTACAGGACAGAAAGAAGGTGCAGTCTTAAGGGGCATATCCCGAGGACTTGCAAAAAGGCCACTCCCAACTCACACAGTACAAGCGCTCACGCTCAAACTCACACTGCTAGCAACGCACGGCGCAACAAAAAACCACCACGACTGTCCGGCAATAAACTCCTGCGACAACGAGTCCCTACCTGAAGAGAGTAGGGGGGTGAGCCTCACGAACAAGGCTCAATAGGGATAACCAGTCCCTTACAAGCCAGAGCAGCAGGAACTCCCAACAAAAGCAGAAGCAAATACTCTACAAAGTAGTAAAGCGGGAAAAACACTTACTGTAGTGTACTACAAAGCAGCGGAACAAAGTAACGCCACGACCCAAAACCAGGGTCGGGCCACACGACTCCAAGCAACACCTCGGCACGCACCCACCGAGACAGAGAAGCTCACGAAATACAGGAGCAACCACGTGAGACTAGAGTCACGACATAAGCACCCAACATCCCAGACCCCAACGAGGTCAGGAAGGAACAATCAGGTGTCACCACGAGAGACACGAGCAACCACGTGAGATGGAACGTCTCACCACAGGCAGGGAGGCCACCTCAGACTACCACAAGGTCGAGGGCCCACAAGCGGACCACCCTGAACCTCGGACACGCCATGAGGTCAGGGAACTACACCGTACAGTGCCACCACAGACGGCACCAAGGAATGGTTTACAAAACTAGCGGTCGGGTGCCTACATAAGACACCCGAGAGAAACCCGCAGAGCGGAAGCCACTAAACATGGCCCACAAGGCAAACCACAGAGCCCACGGAACTAGACACGGCTAGGCTACAACCATCGTGCAAGCTAGGGCTACGAGACTCACTTAGGAACAACGTGAGAAACTCCGTCACAACAAAAACAACCAAGCCACCGCCACAGGCAGCTAAGAGGAGGACACACCGCCCAACCTCCAATCGCCAGCCGCTGACTCCTGCCTACAACCTCCCCGGTAGAGTGAGGCTAGTGAGTCCCAGCAAGAACAACTAACAAACCACCACAGCCCGGCCGAGCTGCGGCCCCACGCCTACCCTCCCTACGTGGCTCCGGAACAAATGCAGAGCGAGGCAGTGAGAAGGACTAGCAGGTCCACACTAAAAGAGCGCCACAACAACCTCGACGACCCAGACCCAGCTAAGGGAGCTCCACAAATGACTCTACGCCGCTATCCCCACCATTTTCCCCTCTGATACAAGTCCGCCACACTAGGCTGTCAACTCGAGCATGCTCGTAGCCCGGAGAACTCCCTCAATAGGCTCCGAGGATGGGGGTCCAGGTAACGGTAACAACTTGTCTCAGGACAAGCCCTCAAGTGCCTAGCACGAGTGAAACAAAGAACTGGGGGGCAACCACAAGAAAAATGGCACAGTTGGCTCGGAACCAAGACAAGCCCAGCAGGCACAGGCACGCACGGCACCCCTCCGAAAACCACCAGAAGGGTTGTCGGCCAACGCCGGCCAACACATGGTACGGGCCAGAGAAACCGGAAAACCACCAAACAGAATAGAAACCATCGCTTCTATAATCAATTGACGGACAGACAATCGATTATTAGACAGACGCGAGCCTCCTAGCACGCCGCTAGGACACGGCCACGAAGGTGTCACTTTCGGTCTGAATGCAGCGAGCAAACCTGCCGCGTTCCCACTAGAATGTCCTAAGGGCACACCTGCATGGGGCACACGCCGACAAGCCAACCGCGGCCACGAAAACACCCGACGCAGATCAGATGTTGTCACGACCTACTAGTTCGTCGCGATGGAATCACGACAGGCAGGGCCACCGCGACAAGCGCTGAGTCACGACGGGTAGGCTCATCGCGACAAGAACCTTATCGCGACAGGGAACGGGTCGCGACACGATCTTATCGCGACGGCAACTGTGCCGCAATAAGGTCGCGCTCGACCGGGGCGACGCCTTCTCTAATGTCGCGACGCGCACTGCGGTCGCGACATCAGCTGGAAGGCAGACCACATGGATGCTACATCTGGGGTCACCCACCCACTACAAACTACACAACCACGGGGAGGGGAGCATGAGGAAAGTTGTAGAACTAACTACCAACGCAATAGGACTCCCAATCACCCGAAATGGAAAGAGCACAAGAGATCCCTACAGAAATTGGAAGAACTGAACCCCAATGGGACCTTCACAAAACCACGGCTGCTTCCGCCTCGCTCCCCGCCGACGCTCCAGCCCCGCACGAACTGCACCGGCGCCACGCGCTCCACACCGGAGAAGGAAGGGGGAAAGCATCCCTCCTCGGAGAGGAGGAGGGAAAGGAGAAATGCCAAAAGAGGGAAAAGGGGCGACGGCCAAGGCTTTTAGCCTTCGGCCCCAAGAATGCGAGGGGGTGGGGTGTCGCGTTACAAACCTTAACGCAACGGCCGCCCACAATGCGACCAGAACGGTCCCTCCTGGACGCCGCGATAACCCGATAGTCTCTCTGACCCGCCTGCCACTTCTGTTGGCCCTTTACGTATGGCGCAAGGTAGCCTAGAGGGGGGGTGTGAATAGGTTTTCTGCAATCTAAATAGAAACTTAAACACACGAAATTAACACTTGAAGGTTTAGTTAGTTAGTGTGATAAGAGTAGCAGTGCGGAAGCAAAAGAACAATCACACAAAGGACAGGGATTTATCCTGGTTCGGCCCTTCCCACATGGAAGTCCTACGTCTAGTCCCAAGCAACCTCTTGGGATTTTACTAACCAAGGGTACAGTCCCCCTCAAGGGACAATACAACACCCAGCACCCTAATTGGTCTTCTTCTTTCCGGGAAAGAAGGCAGCCCACTTCTTTTACAGGTCAAGAAGCCAACCTCCTGGTACAAACCCCAGTGTGGTTCTGCTAGACACCACACCCTAGCTGGGTTAATACTGTATACAGTCCTACAGCCAGACACAGATCTTTCTTAGAAAGATCAGATGAGAAGCTTTACAAGATAAACACTTGTGTAAGCTCACAGTCCCAGACTCTCCCCAGATATACAATGAGCTCGGAGAGAGAGAAACAGAAGAGGAAAAAGAAATCAATAGTGCTTGAATGCTTGAACGCTTGAGATGCTTGAAAGCTGAGTGCTTCTGCTGGGCTCAGGCTCTTTCTCTCTCTTTGAGTGTATGTGTCGTTGAGGTTCTTCTCACAGTTGTACACTCCTTCAAAGATATTCAGGAAAAGGCTCTGCTTTCTTCAGCTAAGCTTCTTCTTATATGAGCAATTTGAATGGATCGTTGAAGAGATCCATGGATTCTAGCCGGTGCTCATCTCCTCTCATTTGTCTTAATCAGACTCTGACGGTCTTCGAGGTCTGTACACATAGAAGAAAGTTTAGCATAAAAGAGGTTTTGATAAACGATGTATAGTACTGTGCTTTTGCTAACATACTGAAAATAGTAGGTCATATCTTTTCTGACAAGATTATGCATGCCGCTTTTGTCAGAAGATATTTGACTTTCATTTAAGCGCCAGCATATTGAAATATAAAGGCAATCTGAGTTTGATCAGAATCCATGAAGAAATCATTATGAGCATGACTTATGAAATCGTTATGAAGAGTCGTTGCTCATTTATAACCAAATCGATGTGATCATTTATGAAATCGTTATGCAAGCAAATCGTTATGATCTTCTGAAGAAATCGTTGTGATCAGTAAAGAAATCGATGTGATCACTTATGAAATCGTTCTGAGATCAAATTCTTATCAAATCGTTGCGAAGACAAATCGATGTGAGGGCAAATCGTTGCACTCACTTATCAAATCGTTATGAGACCGTTTCTTATCAAATCGTTATGAGAGCGAAATCGATGTGAATAAATCGTTGTGAGAGCAAATCGTTGCGCTCACTTAAGAAATCGTTACGTTCTAAAGAAATCGTTGTGAACACTTATGAAATCGTTATGGCATCGATTTCTTAACAAATCGTTGCGCTTACAGAAGAAATCGTTGCGAACACTTATGAAATCGTATGGCATCGATTTCTTAACAATCGTTGCGCTTACAGAAGAAATCATTGCGAACACTTATGAAATCGTTATTGTATTGATTTCTTAACAAATCGTTGTAGCGCTTGTTACTTTGGCACTTTAAACAGAAATTGATGTATATGAGTTAGACATCGACTTTATCATTTTAGTGCGCCATATATTGCATCAATGAAGACTTAGCATTTTGCTATGAGATTGATGCGACACAGATGAAAATGATATAAATGAGACTTATCATCTGTTAAAGGATTGATGCAACACAGATGAAGCAAAAAATATTTATGAATACCTATATTTTGTTATCATCTAAATGCATCATATTTTGTTATCACCAAAATACCAAGATCACAGATAACCATAGAGTGGTTCAACACTTCTGACAGGTGTCAGACGACCAAAAAGTGGAAAAGTTGTCGCGACCTGTTGACCAGGCGCGACAAGAACGCGACGCACCAGGTGGTCGCAACCTGGATGACTGTCGCGAGGGCAGCTCCGTCGCGACACACGGTCGCCCAGGCCGGACGCGTTAGTGGCCAGTCATCCAACACGCGGATGGGGGAAACCGGAAAGTCCGAGATGTTACAGACCAACCCCACCGGTAAAGTAAAACTAATAAACGACAGCACACATGTCATGTCCCGACATTTAATATTCCAATAAATGTCGTAATGTGAGCAAATAGGAAATCAAGAACAACTTCAAACACTTTCTGAGCAGAAATGCCCGGGGTCAAGACCTAAAATAAAATATTAATTAACATTCGCTCCTCAAAGTTGAGGTATTTACGTGATTCACAAACTATATCTCAAAGGTCATAACAAGTGTTGATCTCTCAGCACACAATTCCCGATGCCCGTCTTCTAGAACTGTAGATTTGTGGAAAAAGAAGTGGGTATGAGCAGTTTTGCCCAATAAGATTTATCCTCTAATAACAAGGAAATTATGTAGAAGTCAAGGAAATTTGCTGCATATGAGGATAACAAATAACAATGTTCAAGAAAAGGAGGATAATGCAAATCAAGAGGTAAAAACATTGAACCATACTTAAATAATAGTAATAGAATAAACTAATATGTCATGAACTGAGCTAGAATAACAAGTATTAGGCATAAAATGACATTCTGTCGATCATCAAATGTATAATAACCGCCGAATAGTTCACTAATAGTTCATGACAAAAGCAAATCAAGTAGGATCAAGATTGTGGAAACAATAAAATATAATGGAATATCCACCAATCAAGCACATACAGTGTCCGATGCCAAAACACTAAAAATGTAGTCATATATCATTCTGTGCGACCAGTAAATGAATTCGGGTGCTACTCCTAGAGACTGGACCCACCTATTTGCACAGGCATCTTAATCCAAGAGAGTTCGAAGACCTAAACAAGTAAGTAGACATTCATTATAGTTATGTTTGGGACAATTATTCAAGCAGCAATTTGAGTTTCAAGGATGAAGCACATGTACAAGATTGTGTATCATAAGGATCACATAGAGTTGGAAATGATTGGAGTTTCAAGTGGTAATAAAGTACACAAGATAAGAATTTTATGCTGGAAGTTGGTAATCAAATCGAAATATCAGAATTTCAATTGAAACCAGTATATCTCGGTCTAAAATTAGAATCTAATCAAAATCACTCTAGATTATTTAGTTGTAATATAGAAATTAAATAGGGTTTTAGATATCGAATTAAACACGGGATTGTGGCTGAGCTTGCTAGACTTAGTTTAGGGTAATATTGGATAAAGTTTGCTCGAAATAGTTATTCAAAAGTTAAAACAATTGTAGTAATGGTGGTATTCGAGTATCAATTTGGTATAGTTGCTATAAAACCCAAAAAAATAAAATATCCAACTTGATTTCAAAGTTTAGAATCTTATTGTCGAATCAATGGGAGCAGGTTTACTTGCTCAAGAGAACAACAAGTGTTGACATATGAACAACAAGTGTTGACACTTGGACAACAGATGCTAACATACAAACAACAAGTGTTGACATACGAACAACTGACATGTGAACTGATAACAAGCTTCTGGGTACTAGCTGAAGGGAGTGAGGTACTTAGACCTACTTAACACATTATATTTTGTAATCTTTATGAGAAATCAACAAGAACACATCATGAAAATCTCAAAATAAAACACGATGATCCAGACATGAACCAGTCAAGTGGATCGAGTCGATATGAAAAAGGCATGTCTCGACATGCTGGGGTCTGTGTGTCGGCCTGCTGAAGAGGGTAAGTCAACCTGCTATAAGGATAGGTCGACCTGCTCAGGGCAAAGCTCACTAGCTAGGTTGGTCGACCGATCTGGAAGAATCAGTCGTCTGATTGGGTGAAATTAGTAGACCGAAATATAGAATTCAGTGTTCGATGTTCCCCAGAATGGCTATATTTTCAAACTAAAATCGATCGACCAAAATACCAAAATTGGTCGACGATTCCGGTGAAAACCAGAATCGTACAATCATGAATCACATGCCTTAAACATGCATGGGAATGGAAATAAACAGGCAGGGATTGTAGTGAGGGACTTACACTATGACTATACATATTTTTCATATTTAGTAAAACTCCTTGGTCCCTCATTTAAATACTTTCCTCTCTCAAACTGTTGAATTGGAGAGAGAATCAGTCGACCGAAATGTCAAAATCGGTCATCCGATTCTGGTAAAAAACCAGAATCATAAAAGCTCAAATCGCACAGTCCAAACATGCTTGGGAATAGAAACGAACAATCAAAAATGATAAAGAGGAACCTACCTTAGAGTTGGGCATGACTATCGGGTCAAGATAGACTCCTAAGCTCCTCGTCTCACTTCTTTCTCTCTTCTCAGCACCTTTGCACTATCTTTGTTTTTTTTTTCTTTTCTTCTTCTTTCTATGGTGGAAGGAGGCAAAGGTGTGATGATGAGGGGGAAGAAAAGAAATGGTGGCATTTGAGGAAAGAGGAAGAGGGAGTGGCGATGGTAGGTTGGTGGTAAAAAAAAAAGAACTAGAAGAAGAAGCAGGGAAGTAGAACAAATGGAAGTGGATGGCGCTGGAAGGAGGAGAAGAAGAAGTGGAAGGAACATAAGGCATAAGGAAGAAGAAGAAGTGGGAAAAACAGGTATATATATATAGGGTGGCCATGCGTTTGCATGGTTGCCGCAAGATGATCAGGAAGAATCCTCATCATCCACCTATCACCTTCATCGACCACAAATTTTTACTTGGATGAGAATTAGTCACCACTCGCCACATACACATAATCTCACTTACGTAAATACGTTAGATAATTGAATTTACTTTGTTTAGGTTCTTTGGGCCAAATTTTATACTTAAATGATATCCAATTAAGATGAAACTTTAAACATAAGTTAATTAAGATGTGATACAAATTATGATAATTTTACTTTCATTTTTCAAATTAACTTTCATTAAGTAAAAATTACATAAAAAATCATTAGGTCAACTTAATCTTGGTATCTATACACCAATAATTCCCAGTATTTATGTTTTTAGAATCAGTATATTTTTTGGTAATTATGGTGATTTTCAAAATTACATTCGTTACGAATTTCAATGACGCCCTGTCGGAGTGCACACATCTAAAGACAGTACAGAGATTACATTAATAATGTGAAAACATTCCTAAATTAAGGGTAACCATGTTTCATGTAAGTAGTTATGTCTTCTAGTTTTCTAGTGTCATATTAATTTAATGTTAAATTTGGGATGTTATAACACACTAGCGTTCTCTCTCTTGTCATGGCCCCTTGATAGTTTTCCCCCAACCTTGGACTCTTGGCGATGAGAGGGTTCCCCACGGAAACCGGCACGTAACCGCTGCTAGGGGAGCACACTAGACGTAGTTGCACTCAACGTCTAGGCTTATTGATGAGGCGTACTTCAGGTCGGTCATCCAGGCGAGGCCTAGCCTTGCGCTTGGGTGAACAACACAGAACAAAAGCACGGTCACAAAAACACCACATGCATAGACAGAGACCATCTCAACATCTAGCACACCATGCTAAGGGCAGGCACCACGTGCCCCAACCTCGCACAAAACCGGTGCACTACATTGTGGTAGTACCCACTGGGTTGGCGGCAACATTAGCTGCCATCAACCAGGGTAGGCAGCAAGATCCCTTGCCATCAACAAGGTCTGATGGCAAGGTCAATTACCATTGACCAAGTCTTGAAGACATACTGTTACGTCAAGCTCATCCTGAAGAACTTGAAGGTGACGTATTCTGCCGTCAACTTCCTCAGGCTTCAGTAGTACAGATGGCTCCAAGCCGTCCTACAAGGCAAACCAGCGAAAAACCCATGATCTACTTGGGAAAACTCTTCCCCACATCAGTTCTAGTAGTAGAAACAAAAGGATCCCCTATCTAACACTTGGATTGGCCAAATTGAACATAAACTCTAGGCATGAACCAACCCTTACCAAATGGTGATTCTAAATCACCACACGCACATCCATTAATACAGTAACATAAAGGAAGGGCACAAAAGGTAGTTCCCTACCTCAAATTCCAAGAAACCCCAAGAAGAACCTCAAATCTTCTGATTCACCAAGCAATCTCACAAAACAACTCTTTTCTCGTTTCTTCTCGTGTAAACTGATGCCGTCACACGCACCACAGACCATTCCACGGAACTATCAGCCACCGGAAGTGGTAGAAAGGAGAGGGGTGAGAAGTGAGGGAGTGGAGAGGGAGAAAGAGTGAAGGAGAGAGCCCTCGAGTTGCCCAATAAAAATAGACCGAACAGGTTGGCGTCTAGGTTGACGCCAACCACACTGACATAAACTTGACGGCATGATCGACTGCAGTCAACCTCCAATTAACTGCAATCTATATTTCCATTAACCCTAGAACACTTCCAAACCCAAATAGAATCGGAAATAGGCCCAGTTAGGGTCCATTAAAGGTCCAATAAGGCCCAAGCCTTACAACCTCCCCACCTTAAAAGAATTTACTCATAGAAATTTAAAGGAAGGGAAAAAGTACATACCAAAGGAATCACCTTGTGCCGTAACCTCTGCTCTCTCCAATCAATAATCTCGATAGGGTTCTATGTTACAGTCAGCTCTGGTGTCACGTCTACCCATTCCGAACTTTGAAGCATGTGCGACTCGTTATAGAGGTACTGTTGCAACATGGAGACATGAAACACATCGTGTACTCTTGCTAGATCTGGGGGTAACTGTAGCCGGTATGCCAGGCCTCCAATACTCTTTGCAATGGTGAAGGGTGCAATATAGAGGGGACTCAACTTCCCATGCCTACCAAACCTCATCACCCCCTTCATGGGGGACACTCTAACAAACACCTGGTCCCCCACCTGAAACTCGAGAGGCCTCCTCCGTCTATCTGCATAACTCTTCTATCTGCTTTGTGCGGTCTGCAATCTCTGCCTGACAAGTTGTACAACCTTCGTGCACTGTTGAACTAGCTCTAGTTTAGTCACAGCTGCTCACCGACCTCAAACTAGTCCAAGGATGTACGATAAGGTCACCGTAGAGTGCCTCATAAGGAGCCATGCCGATGTTGGAGTGGTAGCTATTATTATATGCAAATTCCACCATCAACAAATGTGAAACCCAAGATCCCTGCCACTGTAAACAACATGCTCAACCATGTCCTCCAGTGTCTAAACCATTCTCTTAGACTGTCCATCTGTCTATAGGTGGTACGTAGAATTGAAGGCGAACTCTTTGCCCAATGCTCTTTGAAAACTGCACTAGAAGCCTAAAGTGAAGCACGAATATCTATCAGACACAATAGAGATTGGAACAGCGTGCAAGGGGAAAATGCGCTCTACGTACAATCTGGCTAATTTACTGGCACTCCAGTCGGCTCAAATAGGCAGGAATCTCGTGGTCCTCGTTAGCTTGTCAACCAGTACCCAAACACTATCACAGCCCCCATAAGTCCTAAGCAAACCCATCACAAAATCCGCAGTAACATGGTCCCACTTCCACATCAGAATCTCTGGGGACTAAACTAGGTCACCCAGTCAGTGATGCTTAGCCTTCACCTGCTAACAAACCAAGCATCAAGCCACAAAATCTACTACATCTCTCTTCATCCTGGGCCACCAAAACTGTCGTCGCAAGCCATGGTACATCTTGGTGGCTCTGGATGAATCGAGTATCTGGACCGGTGCACCTCCTACAAAACTGCTCTCCTGACTGAGTCCTTAATAGGTACATAGAGTCAGTCTCTGAACGTCACTATATCGTCCTCTCCTAGCATCACATCTGGCAACAACAACACATGGTATAACTCTAGGTCTACTCACTGGGCCTCTACTACTTAATGCACAACTACTGGTACAATTGAAAGACTGGCAAGAAAAACTATATGTTGTACACTGGACAGTGTGTACAACTGCTGAACAACACTCTGCCATAAGCACCACTCTCTCAGCAGTAGATGATTCAACTGGGCCTTTCCGCTTAGAGCATCTACTACCATATTCGCCTTCCTCGGCTTGTATGCAATACTAAAGTTATAATCCTTTAGGAACTCCATCCACCTACGTTGTCTCTGGTTGAGGTCCTTCTGTGTGAAGATATGCCTCAAACTCTGATGATCCATCCTGACTATGAAACTGTGCCATAGAGGTAATTCCGCCATACCTTCAATGCGAACACTACTACTACCAACTCTAAATCATGAGTAGGATAATTCTCTTCCTGAGGCTTTAACTGGCACGATTCATAAGCTACAACTCTGCCATGTTTCATCAAAACAGCTCCCAGGCCAACTTTGGATGCATCTGTACACACCTTGAAACGGTCCGACCCAGAAGGCAAAACTAACACTGGTGGAAAAGTAAGTAGCCTCCTTAGCTATGTAAAATGTGCTCACAGTCCTCTGTCCACTCAAAAGGTACACCCGTCCTTATCAAACAAGTCAGGGGGCAGCTATCCGCAAAAAAGTCACGAATGAACCTACGATAGTAGCCAACAAGACCCAAAAAACTCCTGATCTCTATCACTGTACGTGGCCTCTCCCAGCGAAGCATAACCACAACCTTCCCTGGGTCACGGAGATGCCATCACCTAAGATAACATGCCCCAAGAAATACACCACCTGCAGCCAAAACTCACATTTATGGAGTTCAGCATACAGTTGGTGATCCTTAGAGTCTACAAGATGACTCTCAAGTGATGCGCATGCTCCTCCTTTGTAGCTGAATAGACTAGTATGTCGTCAACAAAAACTACCAGAAACTGGCCCAGGTATGGGTGGAAGACTTGATGCATCAAGTTCATAATGTTGTTGAGGCATTGGTGAGCCCAAACGACATCACCAAAAACTCGTAGTACCCATACCTCATCCCGACGACGGTCTTCTCAATATCTACATCTCTAATGCAAAGCTGATAGTACCCCGGCCTCAGGTCAATCCTCAAAAGACTCGAGATGGTCAAACAGGTCATTAATCCTACACGATGGATACTGTTGAACCACTCTATGGTTATCTGTGATCTTGGCATTTTGGTGATAACAAAATATATGATGCATTTAGGTGATAACAAAATATATATTTGGTAGGTGTTCATAAATATTTTTGTTTCATCTGTGTCGCATCAATCTCATAGCAAAATGCTAAGTCTCTCATTGATGCAATATGGCGCACTAAAATGATAAAATCGATGTCTAATCTATATACATCGATTTCAGTTCAAGTGCTAATTAATAAGCGCTACAACGATTTGTTTTATAAAGCGTTATATCGATTCGTTTAGTAGTTACAACGATTTCTTAAGTGGCCATAACGATTTTCTAAGAAATCGATCTCACAACGATTTCTTAAGTGGCCATAATGATTTGTTAAGAAATCGATCTCAGAACGATTCTTTTTATAGCCATAACGATTTGTTCACATCGATTTCGTTCTCATAACGATTTGGTAAGTTTTACATCGATTTTCTAGTCACAACGATTTGCTAAGGCTCACATCGATTTCATAAGTGATCACATCGATTTGCTTACATAACGATTTCATAAGTGATCACATCGATTTGCTTACATAACGATTTCATAAGTGAGAACAACGATTTGCTCTCATATCGATTTCGGGCTCATAACGATTGATAAGTGAGTGCAACGATTTGCCCTCACATTGATTTTCCTTCGCAACGATTTGATAAGAAATTGTTCTCATAACGATTTCATAAGTGATCACATCGATTTGCTTACATAACGATTTCATAAGTGATCACATCGATTTGTCATAATCTTGCAACGATTTGCCTATAAATGAACAACGATTTTATAAGTCATATTCACATTGATTTCTCTTGTATGTTCAAGTGTTTTTGGCGCCTAAATGAAAAGTCAAATCTTCTGAAAAAAAGCTGCATGCGTAATTTCTCAGTCCTGTCAGAAAAAGATATGACTATCAGTTTAGCATGTTAAGAGAAACACAGTAGCATGCACAGTTTTCATGTAAACACTCTTTTATGCTAACACTTTCATCCATGCTCACAGACCTCGAAGACCACAAGAGTGATCAAGATAAAAGATGAGCAACGGGCAGAACTCCAACGGATCTCTTCAATGGATCCTTTTCGAAAGCCTCTCATATAAAAGATGAAGCATGGCTGAAGAAAGCAACAGAGCTTTCCTGAAGATTTTTCAAGAGTGTACATCCGGGAAGAACCTCAACTCCACATACACTCAAAGGAAAAGAGAGAAAGAGCATGAGCCCAAAAAGAAGTGTTCAAGCAACTGAAGCACTCAAGCATTCAAGCTCCTTCTCCTCTCTTCACTCTCTCTATGTGCATCTTGTAATCTGGGGGAGAGAGTCTTTTAGCTGAGAGTTTCTTTTAGTTGGTTTTCATCTGTTCCAACTCTCAGCCGTGTTCTTTCTTTTCTAAGAAAGATCTTTGTCCAGCTGTAGGACTGTATACAGTGTAGAACCTAGCTAGTGTTTTTGTCTAACAGAACCGCACTGGGGTTTGTACCAGGAGGTTGGCTTCTTTACCTGTAAGAGAAGTGGGCTGCCTTCTTGCCCGAGAAAGAGGAGAAGACCAGCTGGGGTGCTGGGTGTTGTTTTGTCCTTGAGGGGGACCGTACCCTTGGTTAGTAAAATCCCAAGAGGTTGCTTGGGGACTAGATGTAGGACTTTCATGTGGGAAGGGCCGAACCAGGATAAATCCCTTGTGTTATTTGTGTGATTTTTTACTTGCTTCCGCACTGCTACTCTTTATCACACTAAACTAACCAAACTTGAAGTGATAATTTTCTATGTTTAAGTTCCTGTTTCAGATTTCAGAAAACCTATTCACCCCCCTCTAGGTTAGCTTGCTGCCGTACCAAAAGGGCCAACAGATACTGGTTTTTCACTGTTACCTGCTTCAATTGCCTATAATCAATGCACAAACACAAACTCAAACTCCCATCCTTCTTCTTCACGAACAACATAAGATCTCTCCATGGAGAAAAGCTAGGACGGATATAGCCCTTCTCCAACAACTCCTCTAGCTGACTCTTTAGCTCCCTGAGCTCTGTCGGTGCCATCCTGTAAGGTGGTTGTGCAATCGGTGAAGTCCCTTGTAAACCCCTAAGGTGAACTCTATCTTCCATTGTGGAGACAACCTTGAAAGCTCCTCAAGAAACATGTCAAAAAACTCTGACACAATAGGAATATCCTCCACGCTACAGCCTGGCTGCTCAAGCAAGGTGACTGAAGCTAGAAAACTCTAGCACCCTCTATCAAGTAACCTCTGAGCCTGAATGGCAGAAATAAGGAAACAGGAAGTAGTAGAGCATATACCTTGGAAATAAAAAATAGATCCTCCAAGTAGTTGAAAGTACACTCTCTTCTTCCTATAGTCCACAACTGCACTGTGGTGCTTAAGCCAATCCATGCCCAATATCACATCATAGTCTCTTATCTGCATCGCATACAGCCTCACAAGTAAACTGTGATCACTCAGCTCAACTGGCACTCCTTCGGTACTAAAAGAAGTAACCACAAAATCTCCTGTGGGTAGCTCTACTGTCAAGTCACAAGATCCACCAGGTACGGACTCCTCAACAGTGTCTAGGAAGTCTACAACAACAAAGGATGGAAAGCACTAGAGTCAAACAAAACACATGCTGCACAACGAAGATAGTCATAGACCTTCTACTAAGTGGGTCGCCTCTGCTCTGGTCAGGTGCATCACCCTGTCCCTTGGGTCTCTGTCCCATGGAAACAGAAGCCTGCTACTGCTGTTGCTGTTGCTGCTGTGGAGCTAGTAACTAAATCTATGACTGCTGAGGTGGCACGGACTGTGGCCGAGTATACTTCTAAAAATTCTAGGACAACGAAGGACAATCTCGGGGCATATGACCTGGCTGCTCACAATGGAAACACCTCTCAGCAAAGTTGACTACCCCTGCCGCTGGCCCACTGGCTGTTGCACTGTCTCTGAAGGTGCCTACTATGCTCCCAATGCCTCCTACCTGACATACCCTGGTAGGACTTCCTAAACTTTGACTTCTTCGAGGAGGAACTCGGAGAAATAGAAGCAAAGGAAGCTGACACCACGGGCATCTGTTGGAAGTACCACACTGCAATTGGTTGGGCTGAGAAATCTCTACTGGTGCCCTGACTGACCTCGTCCTCAATATATCTGCCTCAAGAGTTGTTGTGGTCTATTAGGTTATGTACAATTCTGTCACTCGTACCACAATTAGTGCCTGCCTCAACTCGGGCCTCAACCCTCGTACAAACTGTTGTTTCCTCATCTCCTCACTCTACATGATCTGAGGTGCATATCTACCCAGCTCCACAAATCTAGCTTTGTACTACACCACTGCCATATCCCCCTGAATCAGGTCCAAAAATTGGTACAACCTCTTCGTATAGACGTAGGTTAGACAGTAGGCTCGCTCAAAAGCTATCATGAACTCTCCCCAAGGAATCTGATGGACTGGACGAGACCGAAAGGTCGTCACCCGCTCAGAGGTCCACCAAGCGAGCGCCTGACTCTAAAGCTAGTAGGTGGCCAACAACACCTGCTCCTCATCTGGACACTCCATGGAACGAAAAGTCCACTCCATGGCATCAAGACAAGATCTAGCAGCCTTCGTGTCTAGCTGTCCAATAAACTATGGCAACTAAAATTGCATAAACTTCTCTCAGCACTCTCACTATACCACCCTGAACTATAGGCTACTCTCTATATAGAGTGTAGTACTGGACTAGCCTCTCTAGGAACCCGATTTAGTCAAGCGCAAGATTAACACGAGGAGGTGGTGGAGGTGGGAGAGGCGCCACACCGCTGTGCTCATCTGGCGTAGGTGGCTCCACGAGGGTCGTGGGGTGTCCTGGGGAACATGCTGAGGTGACATAGGCTGCCCTGAGACGCCTGCCCGGCATCCTCAATCTGGGGTCATCATCTAGGTGCCATGATGGGTCTGAAAAATACCAATAGAGCCTCGTTAGTCACAAAAACCCCAGCACTTGTAGCTGCCAACTATACTGGCTCTGAGACATTTACGGTCATTTACTTATTGTATGTCTCATTATACCAAGCTCTGATACCAATTGTAACAACCCGAGATCTGATATACTAGATCCAACCTAATATATCGAATCCCGAACCACCACCCACGAGTCGAAGCCTGGAAGGGTTAAACAAAGTGGACTGAGGAGACACACAATAGTAAATAATAGTAATTGTAACACAACTGCACCATATATATAAAATCATCTATCCAAGAGAGACATATCTTAGAGCTAGTACAAAAAAAAATGTACAAAATAGCTCGTACCCAAAAGCTCAGAAGCTTGGCAGCTACATAGACACACCGAGGTGACTCTGCTATACGACACCCTGACCAAACGTAGCCTCACCTGAAAAGGAAGGGAGTGATTCTCAAGTAAGAGACCTAGTGGGGACACTAACCCCACTGGTAAAATAGTACTATGAGTACATAAAATAAAGCACAACTAATAAACAACACTGTACTCTAAAACAAACAATGTAACAAGTAAATGTTCTAACAACAGGCACCACAACGCTAGCCACTACTCAAGAGCACATTGGTACGAGGAACCTAGTAGTTTCAACTGCAAGTACACAACACACAGACAAGTAACATAGGTGGGACGAGCTAGGGAATGTGGCTTGGCGCTCAGACCACAGAGTCACGTAACCCTAGCCCAATGTGCACACACTAGACTAGTCTCTCTTGTCATGGTCCCTTGATCGATTTTCTCCCAATCCTAGACTCTGGGCGATGAGAGGGGTCCCCAAAAAAAATAAGCACATAACCGCTGCTACGGGAACACACTAGATGGAGTCGCACTCGATGTCTAGGCTCACCGACGAGGCACACTTCACATCAGTCATCCAGGTGGAGCCCAACACTATGCCTGAGTAACACAAGACAGAACAAAGGCACGGTCATAAAAACACCAAACGCATAGACCTCAACGTCTGGCACACCGTGCCGAAAGGCAGGAACCACATGCCCCAACCTCACAAAAAACTGGCACACTACACTGCAAGTACTTACCCACTGGGTTGGTGGCAACATCAGCTGCCATCAACCACGGTAAGTGGCAACATTAGCTGCCATCAACAACAGTAAGCGGCAAGATCCCTTGCCATCAACGTGGTCTTGATGGCAAGGTCAATTACTGTCGACCAAGTCTTGACGGGACACTCTGTTGTTGTCAATCTCATCCTAAAGAACTTGACGACGACATATTCCACCGTCAACTTCCTAAGGCTCTAGCAGTGCAGATGGCTCCAGGCTGTCCCTACAAGGCAAACCAAGCGAAAAACCCATTATCTATCTAGGGAAAACTCTTTCCCACATCCAGATCTAGCAATAGAAACAAAAAGAACTCCGACCATGCTTGGATTAGACCAGATTGAACATAAATTCTAGACATTAACCAACCCTTCCCAAAACAGTGATTCAAATCACCACATGCACATCCATTAATAGAATAACATAAAGGAAGGGCACAAGGGGTAGTTCCCTACTCAAACGCTAAGAAACCCAAGAAGAACCTCAAATCCACCTTACACCTTTCTTCCTAGAATCACCTAGAATTGTCGACGTTTTTTTTAGCCCTTCTTCATTGAGCTGATCTTCCCCTTTTAGCTGAAGCTGACCTCCGAAAGTTTCTGCTATCGCTCCTCCTATCCCTAGTAATCCTACCACAGCCATCCGTGATAGGGCCTCCTTAAGTTTGATGCAAATGTGGACCTCGCTAGGCTAGCACTAGTTAACTATATGCAGTTAGAATTGGATGTGGACCTGTTTAAGATCAAATCATTGAACAATGTTCACATATGTGAAGGGGGCTTGAGCACACAAAGGCATCCTAGAGCAACTATAACGGCCCCGACGCCCGGACCCTTGGCTCCCACCAAGAATCTGAACATCGGCACCGCCGCCCACGGGTCTGGAGACCCGAAAGGGCTAACGGATCGGTCTAACAAGATATGTAATAGAGATAAATAATAAACAACGCACTAAAATGTACGATAGGTGAGGGAAAGAGTCCAACACTAAGTAACAATCTAGTACAGTCCCAAAGTAAATAAAGTACAAGTGCTGAATTAAAAGGGAAAATAACACGTCCCTTAGGGGCATACCCCGAGCGTGAAGTACACAAGCTGGGGAACACTACTCACTGGGGACACCGTCTACTATGGCCCCGTCTCCTCAGTCCGCCGCGCGGAGGGAACTGCTGTGAAGTCTCACCTACAACAGAGGGCATGAGCTTCACGAAGAAGCCCAGTAGGGACTACCAATCTCCCACTGTTCTAACAGCAGAAAAGAACTAAGGTGCAATAATTAAATAAGCAGTAAATTTTATTCTACTAAACAGAGTCAAGTGCGGAAGCATGAATGAAAGTACGTATGATCGTCAGTCTAGGCTATACGTCGGGACCGGAAACCCATGTAAAACGTGGCACCAGAAGAAAAACCCAAGGCTGTAACACAGACAGCTAAACACTGCCTGGGTAAACAACACTAGCTACAGTATGCTATACTAGTCAGCTGGTCAGGTGCGCCACGCACCTTACCCTCGACCAACGGTCTATGTCTAACCACCTCCGTCAGAGTGAGATGTGGAACAAAAGAAACACAACGCCGTAGTCTGGCAGGACTATGGTCCCACGCATGGCCCCTCTAAATGGTTCCGGAACCATGTAGAGTAAGGCAGTGAGAAAGGACTAACTGGTCTCCACCGAAGAGCACCACAACTACCTCGGAGACACAGACCAGCTAAGAGAGCTCTACAAATGACTCTACGCCGTTTTCCCCTCCGCTCCATCTCCATGACTCGAGCATGCCCACCGCCCAGAGAACTCCATCTAACAGGCACGCGGGGATGGGGGTCCCAGGTAACAATAACAACCTATCTCGTGGACAAGACCTCAAGTGCCTAGCACCGAGCGAAGAGACTAGAGTAGCACTACACTAGGAATAGCACAGATGCTAAGAAAACTGAGTCGCAGCGGAAGCAGAAAACTCCAAACTATAGGTTGCCAAGTCCCCTCGGACTGAGAAGGCGACGCACAGGTTGTCGCCACCTAAAGGCGACGCTCGACCTGTCGCAACCTGGTCAGGAAGCGCGCATAAACTAGTCGCAACAATGTCGTGACAGGGATCTTGTCGTGACCAGAGGATCCAGGTAACAGTCTGAGACCCCAACCCACAACAACGTAAACACTAGAACAGAAGACGACAGCCACCCTATCGCGACCAGAACGCGACAGGGTGGGCGTCGCTTCCTGGGCACTAAAAGCGACTTGTCGGGGTGCCGCGACCTGGGCCCGACACCAACCGTGTCGTGACCATAGGTTTTGCACACCCGTGGACACCCCCCTTCAGGCCAAACTCCACCCATACAACCAAACCATGGGGAGGGGAACATGCATGGTGAAATGAACAGCTATACAGGTTCAAACCACCCTCAAGAAACCCCAAGCATGCATGGAAAGTCAAACTACACTCATTCACTCACATGCAAACATGGTACCCTCACATGCTCTCCTCAAATCAAGCATGAAACAAACACCACAAAGCCACCCATGTACAGAAACCACATAAATACATGCACCACCTAGCATGATTCTAGGCTTGGAGGAAGGAGGGTTGGGTCCTAGCATGCTAGAACTAGGTGGAAGGTGAGGGGTCCCTACCTCCAAATGAAGAACCACCCCAGAGGGGCCTTCTCGTAGGCTAGCACCCCTCCACCTCCGTTCCAATGCTCCAAAAGCCGCCATCCACAAGTTGAGCTCGACCTCCTTCATGAGCTGATGGAGAGGAGCATGCACCATACAAGAAGAAAGGGGAATATTGAGAGGGAAAAAACACCAATCATGCACAGAGCAACCAAGAACATCCATGCAAAGCACCAGACCCTTACCAAATCAAGCCACAAGACTCCCTTCTAGGCTCCCACGGAGGGAACACCCTCACAGTGCCGGAAGCAAGGGTAAACAGCTGAAGGGCGAAGAGAAGGGTTTGTTCTGTCATTTGGGAGGTTTTAAGCCTTGGCGATGAGAACGTGACGGCTGCCTGTCGCGTTCAATGAAGTGAACACGACACCCATCTCGTCGCTATCCCATGGTCAAGGTCAAACTGACTAGCGGAAACGCCACGCGTCGACTTCGCAGGGCTGACACCAGATCGCGACGTCTAACCCATCGCCTTCCACTATCAAAGGTTGACACCCGTCACAACAAACCCGACAGTAAGATGACAATAAAGCATGTTGCGGTCAAAGGGTGAACGCGACAGCATGCCTGTCACTTTCCCACCAGAACGCGACGACCATATTGTCGCCTTCATAAGGCGACAACCCAAGTGTCGCTACCTCCAACAGAAGGGAATGACCAAGGGCAAGGAGGGATGTTACAATCTAACCAACAAAAAAAACAATTTTGTCCTCAAAATTAAGGGCGAAACTAGGAGGAAAAGAAATCAAACAATATACCTGTCACTCGAACAAGTAAGGGAACTGCTCCTGCATCTCGTCCTCACGCTCCCAAGTGGCCTCGCCACCGGGGGGGCGGGCTCCACAAACCACCTTGATGAGCGGGATCTGCCTCTTGTGAAGTTGTTGCACCCTGCGGTCCATGACGCTGATGGGGTACTCTGGTACGGACAGGTCCGGAGCTACATCTAGCTGCAAGTAGTCGAGTACGTGCGACGGATCTGGCATGTACTTCCTCAGCTGCGAGATGTGGAAGATGTCATGAACACCTGCCAACTCAACAGAATAGCTAACCTGTAGGCAACCTCGCCAACCCGCTCTAGGATGGGAAAGGGGCCAACAAACCTCGGGCTGAGCTTGTCCCTCTTCCCAAACTTGAGAACCCTTAGTGGGCGAGATCCGAGAAAACACACGGTCGCCTGCCTCGAACTGAAGTGGCCTCCTGCGAACATCGGCGTAGCTCTTCTGTCTGCTCTGGGATGTCTGCAACCTCTGTTTGATCAACCTCAGGGTGTCTGCACACTGCTGCACCAACTCTAGACCCAACAACAGCCTCTCGCCAACCTCGTGCCAGTGCAACGGTGTCCTGCACGGTCGACCATACAGAGCCTCGTAGGGCGCCATCCCAATGCTGGAGTGAAAGCTATTATTATACGAAAACTCCACCATGGGAAGGTGCGATCCCACGTGCCGCCCCAGTCTAGGCAACACGCCCTCAACAAGTCCTCGAGGGTCTGTATGGTCTTCTCCGACTGCCCGTCTGTCTGTGGGTGGTAGGCTGAATTCAACCTCAACTCGGTACCAAGTGCCCGCTGAAACTTCTGCCAGAAACGAGAAGTGAACCTCAGATCTCTATCAGAGACAATAGAGACCGGGGTTCCATGCAAAGGCACTACTCTGTCCACAAATAGCCGTGCAAGTCTGTCCACTGACCACGTTGCTCTGACCGGTAAGAAGAGACTTGTCTTCGTCAGCCAGTCGACGATGACCCAAATGCTATCGTGCCCTTGTGAAGTGCGAGGTAAGCCAGAAACAAAGTCCATGGTGATGTGCTCCCACTTCCACATGGGAATGGGAAGCGACTGCAACTCACAACCAGGACGCTGGTGCTCTGCCTTCACCTACTGAGAGGTAAGCAGCGCGAAACAACTCAGCGATATCTCTCTTCATCCCAGGCCACCAAAAGAGCACCCTCAAGTCATGGTACATCTTGGTGGAGCCAAGATGAATAGAGTATCGCGACCGGTGCGCCTCAGCCAGTACCTCCTCCCTGACGTCCTCTGGAACGTAGAGTCTGTCTTGGAACCGAACCTCGCTGCCCTCGTCCAGCACCACCTCGGGCAACTACAACACATCTGCCAAGTCTGTGTCTGCACTCTTGCCTCGATCACCTACTGATACAACATAGGGCAAACTGTCATGCTGGCAACACTGCCCTTCCTTGAGGCTCGACGGCGTGAACACGCCCTGAGTGGCATCCTCAGGAGTCTCAGTGGCTAACCAACAAGAACTCAAGTGGGCTCTCCACTCAAAGCGTCTGCTACGACATTAGCCTTTCCCGGGTGATAGGAAAGGGTAAAGTCGTAGTCCTTCAAGTACTCGACCCACCTATGCTGCCTGAGGTTCAGATCTCTGTGGGTGAAGATGTACTGTAAGCTTCGGTGATCTGTGAAAACCTTGAACACCTCGCCTTGCAAGTAGGCCTCCACAACCTCAAGGTGAACACAACCGCTGCAAGTTTTAGGTAGTGTGTCGGGTAGTGCTGCTCATGCTTCTTCAGCTGACGAGAAGCATAAGCAACTACTCGACCGTGCTGCATCAGCACAGCACCCAAACCAGTCCGTGACGCGTCTGTGTAGACAACAAAGCCGCCGCTGCCAGAAGGTACCACAAGGATCAGAGCTGAAGTCAGCCGGCTCTTCAGCTCGTGAAAACTGCACTCGCACTCTGATGTCCACACAAACCTAGTCTCCCACCTGGTCAACTGGGTCAAAGGCTCTGCAACTCTGGCGAAGTCCTGCATGAACCTACTGTAGTAGCCTGCCAGCCCCAGAAAACTGTGCACCTCTGCAACTGTAGTGGGCTGGCCCCAAGAAACCACGGCCTCAACCTTGGCGGGATCCACCCCCACACCTGCACCAGAAACAACGTGACCGAGGAACTGCACCTCCTTTAGCCAAAATTCACACTTTCTGAATTTGGCGTAAAGTTGGTGACTCCTCAAAACTTGCAACACCAGCCTCAAGTGAACCTCGTGCTCCTCTGCCGTCACTGAGTACACCAGGATGTCATCGACGAACACCACCATGAACCTGTCCAGGTACTCTCGAAACACGTTGTGCATCAGCTCCATGAACGCTGCAGGTGCATTCGTGAGTCCAAAAGGCATCACGACAAACTCGAAGTGGCCGTAGCGGGTACGAAAAGCTGATCTGGCGATGTTTGACTCACGGATCCACAACTGGTAGTAGCCCGACCTCAAGTCGATCTTCGAGAACACTGAAGTGACTGCAACTGTCAAACAAGTCATCGATCCTGGACAAAGGGTACTGTTCTTCACGGTCACCTGATTAGCTGCCGATAATTAATACACATCCTAAGGCTTCCATCTTCTTTCTCACAAAAAACAGGCGCTCCCCATGGCGAACAGCTAGGATGAATGAAGCCCAACGCAAGCAACTCCTCTAGTTGGCGCTTCAACTCCTGCAGCTCTGCGGTGCATCCGATATGGTGCCTTGGAAGCAACTCAAGGGAGATATCCACCTCCTGCACCGGTGGCAGGCCTGGTAGATCCTCCGGAAACATGTCGCAAACTCGCAGACAATAGGCACATCTGTAAAAATATCTCACTAGAATCTAAGACAATACACATAAGCCAAGAAAGTAACACAACCGTCTCAATAATACGTCGAGCTCTAGAAAAAGAGACAAAGGGTCGATGGGTAGACCGGGTACCTCGGAAGCAAAGACATGTGCTCCAAGTAGCTCAAACCTCATGGTCTTCGCTGACAATCCGCCAGTGTAGTGTGTGCCTCTAACCAGTCCATGCCAAGGATGGCATCAAAGTTGTGGAGTTGCAAGGCAAACAGTCTGGCTGGTAGCTGGTGGCCCTGTATCTCGACGGTGACACCTCTAGATAGCCCAGAGTATGCACAAAGTCACCGTCGGAAGCAACATCTAGGTCACAGGCCCACTATGGAGCAAACTCAGACAAAGTAGCAAAGAACTCCTCAGAAGCAAAACAGTGCGTGGCACCCGGATCAATCAAACTCTAGTAGCCCTACCAAGGATAGGAATTGTACTGATGACAAGATTAGAGGCCTCTGCCTCCTCCATGTGATGTTCATCACCCGACCGCGTCCACATCCTCGCTGAGGCTGCTACTTCTGGTGCTGCTGTGGCTGTTGGAACTAACCGTGGTGCTACTGCTGGCGCTGCGCCAGCTGGGGTGGACGGTACTGTGCCTGAGGTGTCTGCTGCTACTGCTGTGGCCTCAACAGACACTCGCGGATGTAGTTCCATGCTACCCATAGTGGTAATAACTCGTGCCCTGCTGACTCTGCTCTGCTCCCTGCTGCACAGATTGCTCCACTGGCTGCTCCGGCTGATGTCGTTGCTACAGTGGCTGCCTGTACTGAGCCTACCTCCACAAGTGAATAGCTTCTTCAACTTCGAGGTCAGGCCAGGACTGCCTGTCCCTAAGAAGAAGAAGAGGAAACACTCCCTCGACTGCCCGAGGGGCGCTGGTATAGAGAAGACCTCCCTGAGCCTCCACTCTGCTGCGGCTGAAACCGACACTCCCGCTCCAAGGCAGTGGCTCTCGTCACTGCTACCGTCAAGGAGTCACAGAGGTGACCAGCCATGGCCCACCTCAACTCCGAGCGCAGCCCGCTAATGAACCACTCAGTACAAACCTGCTCACTGGTGGCCACGTGGGGGACGTGTCGAAGCAGCTGCACGAACCTCTGGTGGTAATGTGCTATGGTAGAGTCTCCCTGCACCAACTCGTGGAACTAGTCCCTCCTCTCACGGCAAGCGTAGTCGGGGAAGAACTCACCGTGAAAGGCCACTAGGAACTCCTTCCAATGATCTGGTTCAGCCTCCTGCCCTAAAAATTGGTCTGCCTTACTACCCTCCACCACTCGTGGGCAGACCCCTTCAGCTGATATACTACCAACCTGACCTAATCCAACTTTGCATAGTCCATGGTCTCGAAGGTGCGCTCGAGTTCAGGACCCAACTCTCTGCCCTGTCCCTCACGGTCACCAAAAAACGTCGGAGGCCGAAGACAAAGAAACCTGTCCAAAGTGTCATGCGGTCCTCAGGTGTTGCCGCTGCAACTGGAGTCTACTGTCGTACCACTGGTGGTACCTCTGGCTGAACTGGTGCTGCCTGCTGGATCGATGGTGGCTGCTCCTCCATTGCCATCTTTGCGAACTGCTGACTTCTTGTCGGCATCTACTGATACGGCTGGTACTGCGGGTACTACGGGTATTGCCAAGGACCCTGGAACATAGCTCTCCGCCACTGCTCCATGATGGCCGACGGGGGTGGGGGCGGAAACCACTGTTGCTGCCGGCCCTCCCTGTGGAAACAAAACGCCCTGCGGCAACGGGTCCCCAGGCTGCTCGAACTGCTGGGGCCGAGCATCAATCGGTACGTGCGCGGCTGCAACCGACCCGTCTTACTCGAACTCTGATGCTCCACTAGCTCACGAGAGCTGCCTGCGAGTGCGTGGGGCATGTTCTGTAAAACAGCAACAATAATAGGTTAACAGATAAAACTCCGGCGGCTAGCAGTGTTACTTGTACTTCCTAAGGGACTTTACGTTATTACTTATTTCCATTACAAGTCTTATAGACCCCTTTGCTCTGATACCACTGTAACGGCCCCGGCGCCCGGACCCTCGGCTCCCACCAAGAATCCAAACATCGGCACCGCCGCCCATGGGCGGAGACCCGGAAGGGCTAACAGATCGATCAACAAGATATGTAATAGAGATAAATAACAACAAACGCACTAAAATGTACGACAAGTGAGGAAAAGAGTCTAGCACTTAGAGTAACAGTCTGTACAGTCCAAAGTAAATAAAGTACAAGTGCTGAATTAAAAGGAAATAACACATCCCTTAGGGGCATACCCTGAGGGTGAAGTACACAAGCTGAGGAACACTGCTCACTGGGATGCCGTCTGCTATGGCCCCATCTCCTCAGTCCACCACGGAGGGAAGTGCTATGAAGTCTCACCTGTAAAAGAGGGTATGAGCTTTACGAAGATGCCCAGTAGGGATACCAATCTCCCACTGGTTTAACAGCAGAAAAGAACTAAGGTGTAATAATTAAATAAGCAGTAAATTATATTCTACTAAATAGAGTCAAGTGCAGAAGCATGAAAGAAAACTACACGGTCGTCGGTCTAGGCTACACGTCGGGACCGGAAAACCCGTGTAAAACACGTCACCAGAAGAAACCCAAGGCTATAACACAGACAGCTAAACACTGCTGGGCAAACACACTAGCTACAGTAAGCTATACTAGTCAGCCGGTCAGGTGCGCCACGCGCCTTACCCTCGACCAACGGTCCATGTCAAACACCTCCCTCAGATTGAGACGCGGAACTAAGAAACACAACATCGTAGTCTGGCCGAAATAAGGTCCCACGCCTGGCCCCTCTAAATGGTTCTGGAACCACATAGAGTGAGGCAGTGAGAAAGGACTCTGGTTCGCACCGAAAGAGCACCACAACTACCTCGGAGACACAGACCAGCTAAGAGAGCTCTACAAACGACTCTACGCCGCTGTCCCCACCTTTTTCCCCTCCGCTCCAAGTCCGTTACTCGAGCACGCCTGCCACCCGGAGAACTCCCTCTAACAGGCGCGTGGGGGGGGGTCCCAGGTAACAGTAACAACCTGTCTCATGGACAAACCCTCAAGTGCTTAGCACACGGGCGAAGAGACTAGAGTAGCACTACACTAGGAACAACACAGGTGCCAAGAAAACTGAGTCGCAGCAGAAGCAGAAAATTCTAAACTGCAGGTTGCCAACTCCCTCTTTGACTGAGAAGGCGACGCCAGGTTGTCGCCACTGAAGGCGACGCTCGACCTGTCGCAACCTGGGTCAGGAAGGCGATACAGAACCAGTTGCAACAATGTCGTGACAGGGATCTTGTCGCGACCAGAGGATCCAGGTAACAGCCTGAGACCCCAACCCACAACAGTGTAAACACTAGAACATAAGACGACAGTCACCCTGTCGTGACCAGAACATGACAGGGTGGGCGTCGCTTCCTGGGCACTAAAAGCGACGTGTCGGGTGTCGCGACTTGGGCCGCGACACCAACCGTGTCGTGACCACAGGTTTTGCACACCCATGGACCCCCCCTTCAGGCCAAACTCCACCCATACAACCAAACCATGGGGAGGGGAACATGCATGGAGAAATGAACAGGCTATATAGGTTCAAACCACCCTCAAGAAAACCCAAGCATGCATGGAAAGTCAAACTACACTCATTAACTCACATGCAAACATGGTACCCTCACATGCTCTCCTCAAATCAAGCATGAAACAAACACCACAAAGCCACCCATGTGCAGAAACCACATAAATACATGCACCACCTAGCATGATTCTATGCTTGGAGGAAGGAGGGTTTGGGTCCTAGCATGCTAGAACTAGGGGAGGGTGAGGGGTCCCCACCTCTAAATGAAGAACCACCCCAGAGGGGCCTTCTCGTAGGCTAGCACCCCTCAACCTCTGAGCTCCTACGCACCAAAAGCCGCCATCCACAAGTCGAGCTCGACCTCCTTCATGAGCTGATGGAGAGGAGCATGCACATACAAGAAGAAAGGGAATAGTGAGAGGAGAAAACACCATCATGCAAAGCAACCATGACACTTACCAAATCAAGCCACAAGCCTCCCTCCAAGCTCCCACGGAGGGAACACCCTCACAGCACCGGAGCAAAGGGGAAAACAGTTGAAAGGGGAGAGAAGAGAGGGTGTTCTGTCGCTGGGAGGTTTTAAGCCTTAGCGATGAGAACGTGACGGCTTGCCCAGCAAGTGGTGGATGCCTGTACCAGTCTTGGTGTCTCCGAACAGCTACTCCAAGAGTCTGAGGACCAGTACTGGTGTGGCAGGGAGTGTGCCGTGAGGAAGGGGAAAGCCAGTTTCTACTTCCTCAGCTATCTTGTGACTTCTTCTGAGCACTAGAGGAACATCCAGGTGGAGTGCCATGCCCAACGGTCCGCTAACTCCCATACTTCCATTAGGCCACCGCCTCCTCGCATGACGGCCGACCCTGGCGAGGCCGAGAGTAGCCGACATCCTCGGCCGGCAGAGAGTGGTGGCGAGAGTTAGACCACCGACATATTACTTGTACCTTTTTTTTTTTTGCTTTGTTTATGATGATGTATACCTAGTGGTGTACCCTTTTTGTATATGATGTACATTTGATATGCCCTTTTGGCCATGATATAGTAGACTACGCTTTGCCTTTCTTCTACCTGTGACTGAGAGTCACTTGACAAACAAGTTAGTTTAACTGTTCTAACTCAGCCCCTTAATTACTAGGCGACCCAAACTTCATGATTTGTCAAGAGGCTGAGTCTTTATTCAAATAAGACATAAATGAAGGAAATGACATAATAATGCAACAAGCAAATAGACATATGCTAGCGGGGAATTTAAAAAATGAACAAGCAGTCAATGCATTCATGCAAATGAGAAGGGAATTAACTCAAATTTTTTGGCTTTTGGCATTTTTTTTTTTAAAATGTTCAATCTTTTTAGGTTTGGAAATATTCAACTTTTTTTTGGATTTGAAAATATCATTTTTGAGTTTTTAAATATTCAAGTTTTTTTGATATATTCATTTTTTTAGATTTTAAATTATTCAATTTATTTTAGATTTTTCAAATAGGCCGCAACCTAGTGTTGTCCTGTGACGGTCCTCACCGTTCAGGCCCATTAACCAATAACGTGCCTGACACGACTCCGCCTCCCGCGATCGGGCGAAGCCTCGCAAGGGTATCAATCACACATGTCCATGAAAATATGAAGAAACACGCTGAACAATATAAGATCCATTTCTCACATGCATTCACATGAAATGTCATATTCAATTCCATATAGTCATTAAACAAAGTACAACAGCCAGAAAACCCCCAAGGCTCCACAAGTAAAAGACATTACTCTGTTGGTGACGAAGGCCCGACTCCACTACGGTGCCGAGCGGAACTAGAAGAGGGACGGGAACCCTCTTGCTCTCCTTCACCTGGAAGAAGAAGGGGTGAGCCTCATAAGTCACTAGCTCAGTAGGGCAACTCCCCTAAAGCCGTTAGTAACACAATAGATATAACAAAGCTATAAAGCATTTAAAAGATATAATCATATATGCACGATGCTACAGCTGTAAGTAAATAAACGGAAAATCACGTACACCTGTACAAGCTAAAGAAGGGCACGCCGCACACAAGTCGCGAGAACTGGTTCACGACACCAGCCACTGACCCGGACAAACAACACAAGTACACCTCTCAGTCTCGCAGCCACGAACGAAAGGTCCAGCTGCCGCTCCACCTCTACAAAGTCAAGAGCTGTGGAGACAAACTAACACCACTCATGCAGACTGCACAGCTGTAGGCCCAAGCCTGACACCTTTAGGGACTTCGGCCGACAACCCTAAAGTGAGGCAATGGAAATAGGACTAACTGAGGACCAGTACGTCTACTGGTGTCCATCCCCCAACCAGAGCGCGCTACAAGCGACCGCACACCTACAAACACAGTCGCTGCCTCATGTCGTCTTTCCCTCAGCCAGACGTACAACTCAAACTCAGGAGTGAGGATGTCTAGGAAGATGACACAAACCTCGACGATGCTCACCGTACTGGGACAAGCCCTGAGAACCCAGTAGTAGGGTAACCAACTGGAGAGGTAACCATGGAAGGCGTGACAACCCAACCCGCTATTCACACATTTCCAAGCAAAACCCATCATTATCGATCACCATATAAGCTGACACAACCCAAACAGTCCTACATTGCATTGCCAACATAGCCCATGCAGTGTAGGATGGAAACCTGACAGACTGGCCACAGAACCCCAGAGCTCGGGTGGCCACAGTCCAAATGCGTCCAACACAGAAGCCGCCTATAGACTTGAATCGCGATGGACTTACCTGCTGCCTTAAGGTCTGAATCGCGATGGACCATGTCATCACGTTCACATGAATCGCGACGACTGGTTCCTTCGCCTTTCAAACAGCAGAAACGAACCTTGAACTACCATTCTGGAATCACTCCCATAGCCATACAGCATGTAAGCAGGAAATAGCAGTTCAAATGAGACCTTAAACATGCTCTCTATTATGCTCACCCAATTCCACAACCAAAACCTCAAACCCTAACCTACACAATCCACACAAAGGAAACCAGGTAGAATTCCCCTACCAACAGATGAAACGCAAAACCAACGCCGTCCCGGTGTTCCTTGCGCTCCGAAGTATCTCCTCATGTTGGAACCACGCCGAACGGACAACAAATACCCCAAATCTCCTCCAAAACCCGTAGCAAACCTCCACAGCCCTCTCCTTTAGCAACACTGTTTCAGCTAGGACAGAGTACCCCAAAATACACAGAGGCTAAATTGCGACGTATCGGGCCGTCGCATTTAGAAACGCGACGTACCCCGTCGACGTGTTTAAACCCTGACGTCCCTGCATGCGCCACGCGGCGGGCATGCAGTGGCGCCCACATAAAGTGGTACCAAATTGCGATGAACTTGGTGGTCGTGTTCATGTTAGAATCGTGACGTCTGGTTACGTCGCGTTCTTAATGAGCCGACAGAGGCCTGTTTGGGCTAGGATCTCCAACCCTCTAGCCTCTCACCAAGCCACACCAACCTGTAAAAACATTTATAGACCCACATGGTCTACCAATGGGCCATACATTGGCCCCAATCTGATAAACTACGATTCGAACATACCGGTTATTACATTACTATCACCTAAAAGAATTTCATCCTCGAAATTAAAGAGATAAGCGTAATCACAGTTCAACATATATGCAACTATCACCTAAAAGAATTTAATGCTTACTCAAACAAGTATGGATACGTCTTGTAAATTTCATCGCCAACTCCCAAGTGTCTTCACCACCCTGCCTGTTTTCCCACCTAATCTTTACCAGCTCATGTCCTTATTTTTTACCTTTGTGTCTGTCTGCCTGTAATCATAACTTGATACTCTGGCATGGAGATATCTGGTTTCAAGTCATCTTGTTGATAACTGACTATCTGGGAGGGATCTCGAATGTACCTTCTTAACATTGAGACATGGAACACGTCGTGGGCATCTGTGAAGTCTGCTGGAAGCTCCAATCTGTATGCTGTCTCACCATCCTTTCCAAAATCTGAAATGGACCCACAAACCTGGGACTCAACTTGCCCTTCTTGCTGAACCTCAAAACACCTTTGTAACACCCCGGAAATTTAGTGATTAGAATTAAGGAGAATAAATAAATTCTCTATTATTGGAACGATAAAACTTACGTACCATTATCGTACGAGAGGAAACACATCGAGAAAAATGGTTAACGCGGGAAAAATAACCCAACCATAAATTAAATAAACATGTTGGAGAGACTTACAACATTATGTATTAATAACCCACTAACAAGATTGGGCCAATGGGGTACATTTGGCCCAAGGATAAAAATTGGGATAAGGAAATACCCAAAAATTCGTGTATGTAATTATGCAATAATTAGGGAGGGCAATTTATGTAAGGTTTCGTATAGAGCGCAGCGGAAACGCGAATCCCTCAGGTAGATATCGTTGCCGGAGGTCGGATCGAACACAAAACGGTAAACCACGCACAGGCAGATCTCATCTTTACCTTTGCGGGGTTGCGTAACTCCCGTATCCGGGGAGGAGGCGGCGCAGGAGGCGCCGGTGATTCAAGCCGTTCAAGTGTCCGGCCTCTAGACGTATCCACTCGAGCTCCGGACGCAGACGGGATCTCCTCGTTCTCCACGCGTCTCCCGGATCTCAGCTCCACCATGTGCCGAAGAGAGAGAGAGAGGGTGGGGGCGCCCTGGGAGAGAGAGAGGAGGGGGGGGCGGCCAGGGTTAAGCCTGGAGCTTGGGCCAGGGTTTAACTCTCAGCGTATTTTTAGACACCACAGTTTTTCATAAAAACCCAGTCATTATCTATAAGAACACCTTGCCCAGTCTGCTCGGAACTCTTATGCGTGTGACCCTCTCGGCCCCAACTGCTAGTCCAGTTTTCAGCCCATTAAGCTCAATAACTCTTTATTGACTTATGGTAATTAATTAACATCTCATATTAATTAATTACACAATCAATTATCGTCTCACGATATTGACCGGACTTCCAATCAAGTTGGGTGCCAAGCAACCCCTTGATCCTGGAAAGAATTGGGTTCAGCAACCCATTCAAGGAACCTTTTGTATCATCAGTTACCACGTGACTATAATCCTTCGCTCGTACAATGCTCCCGAGTGCACTTAGGGATGTCACTGTCAAACCCTAAATTGCACACTCACTCGGTTTAGATGCCGCATAACTATATCAGAAACTCCTTTTCTGATAAGTAGTCTTGCCCTGGCCAGGGACTATCAGACATCCTTCCCTAGAGCATTCACTCTCCTATTACCGAGAGCGAGTGATCCCATATTGACCACACAATCACCTTCGAGGGTATTCCGCTAGATCCGAACACTTAACTGATTAAGATCTCATGGCTAGAGATCTATAAGTCAAGGTCAAAACCCAGAAGTCCACCAACAAGGTGTCCTTGGTGTCCAGGTCTAAGGACCAATCACGCCACTGTGACAATGAATCTAGTTGGTTGACAGTAGGTAATATTACTATCCAGCGATTCATAACGGATCAGTTCAGTGAACTCATTCTCCAATGAGCACCTACAGATTCACCTTAGTGTCTCCACACAAGTGACTATAAGACCAGTCACCCTCATCATATGAGCAGGTGCAAACTGTACTAGTCTAACCGGATATCCGATGTCCTTCTCGAATATCCTCCGACTAGGAACATTATGATATACGTTTAAAGGATATTAATCTCATCATATAAATATCATCCATTGCGCATATTCATGGACTTCATAATGAAACGATAAACGAATTATACATAATGAATATGAAAGCCTTATTATTATTATTATCAAAGAACAAGATTGTACAAGTTATGATTGGCTTGAGGACACCCATAACTAACAATCTCCCCTTGGACTAAAGCCAATCACCTTTATGTCTTAAACCCATAGACTCTAGGTGGCACTCAGACACAATTTGAGATAGAGGCTTCATCAATGGATCTGCAATGTTGTCGACTGAAGGAACTCTTTCCACCAGTACATCTCCTCTAGTGATTATCTCCCTGATCAGGTGAAATCGCCTCAGAATGTGCTTCGACTTCTGATGAGATCGCGGCTCTTTCGCTTGTGCAATGGCCCCATTGTTGTCACACAGCAATGGGATTGGATCAGAGTCACCTGGCACCACACCAAGGTCGGTGATGAACTTCTTCATCCACACTGCCTCCTTGGCGGCTTCAGCTGCAGCAATGTACTCAGCTTCTGTCGTCGAGTCTGCAGTGCTTTCTTGCTTGGAACTCTTCCAGCTCACTGCACCCCCGTTCAAAGTGAACATAACCCAGATGTAGACTTGCTATCATCTGGGTCTGACTGGAAACTCGAGTCAGTATATGCCCGAAGTTTCAAGTCCCCTCCTCCATAACCCAGAAATATATCCTTAGTCCTTCTCAATACTTAAGGATACATTTCACTGCCATCCAGTGTGTTTCACTTGGATTTGCCTGATATCTGCTCGTAACACTTAGAGCAAATGCCACATCAGGTCTTGTACATAGCATGGCATACATGATAGACCCTATAGCCGAGGCATAGGGGACTCTATCCATGGCTGCCCTCTCTTCAGGAGTCTTAGGAGACTGCTCCTTAGAGAGAATAATCCCATGTCTCATAGTATGAGACCTCTCTTGGAATTTTCCATGCCAAACCTTTTGACAATGGTATCTACGTACATGGATTGGGTCAAGCCAAGCATCCTCTTAGATCTATCTCTATAGATACGTATTCCCAATACGTAGGATGCTTCTCCAAATCTTTCATGGAGAAGTTCTTTGACAACCAAACCTTTACTGATGATAGCATCCCTACATCATTCCCAATGAGTAAGATGTCATCAACGTAAAGTACGAGAAAAGTGATAGCACTCCCACTGATTTTCTTATATACACATGGTTCATCTTCATTCTTAATGAAGTCATAAGATTTGATAGCCTCATCAAATCTTATGTTCCAACTACGAGAAGCTTGCTTCAATCCATAGATGGATCTTTGAAGCTTGCATACTTTGTCTGGACACTCTTGGATGTAAAACCCTCAGGTTGTATCATATACACTTCCTCCTCAATGTTTCCATTAAGGAAAGCGGTTTTTACACCATATGCCAGATCTCGTAATCAAAGTATGCAGCAATGGCAAGAAGAATTCTGATCGACTTTATCTAGCAACTGGTGAGAAAGTTTCGTCATAGTCAATTCCTTGCCTTTGACGATACCCCTTTGCCACCAACCTTGCCTTATAAGTGTCGATCTGTCCATCTGCACCAATCTTTCTCTTAAAGATCCACTTGCACCCAATAGGTACAATACCTTCGGGCAAGTATACCAAATTCCAAAACTTGGTTGGTGTACATGGACTGCATCTCAGAATTCATGGCATCTCGCCATTTCCCTGACTGAGGACAATCAACAGCCTCTTGGTAGGTCTTTGGATCATCATCCTCATCATAAGACATGCCTTCACTGATATGTCCAACATATCTTTCAGGCTGTCTAGGTACTCTACCAGACCTACGCTGAATGTGTGTATATTCTGAACAGGTTCCGGAACCGATGTTTCACCTGGTGGACTTTGCACAATTTGTGGATCTAGAACCTCTTCTAGATCTACTTTACTCCCACTGTCCTCTTGGGTAAGGTACTCCTCTTCCAAGAAGACAGCTCTCCTGGCGACAAACACTCTTTGTTCACTAGGATGGTAAAAGTAGTACCCAAATGTTTCTTTTGGGTATCAACAAACCTGCACTTATCAGTTCTGGATTCCAGTTTATCTGGGTCGTGTTTCTTTACATGGGCAGGACAGCCCCAGATTTTAACATTTTAAAATCAGGCTTTCTACCCTTCCATATCTCATATGGAGTAGAAGACACAGATTTACTGGGAACCCTGTTCAACAGATATGCGCTGACTCTAGCGCATATCCCCATAAGGAAACTGGTAACTATGAACGGCTCATCATGATGATCGCACCATGTCCAACAAGGTACGATTTCTCCTTTCCGATACACCATTCATCTGTGGTGTATAGGGAGGAGTCCATGAGAAAGGATACCATTGTCCTTTAAGAATTGTGGTGAACTCTGTACTTAAGTATTCACCTCCTCGGTCTGACCGTAGGATTTTAATACTCTTTCCAGTTTGTTCTCAACTTCATTCTTAAATTCTTGGAATTTCCCAAAGGCTTCAGATTTGTACTTCATAAGTAAACAAATCTGAACCTTGAGAGTCATCCGTGAATGTAATGAAGTATGAGTAGCCACCTTGGCTTGGGTAGACATTGGACCACATACATCCGAATGTATTAGTTCCAATATGTCCTTGGCCCTATCTCCATGTCCACTAAATGGAGATTTGGTCAACTTACCCATAAACAGGATTCACAAGTTGCATATGATTCATAATCAAATGGATCTAAGTATCCATTCTTATGCAACTTTTGAAGCCTATTCTCGCCAATGTGACCAAGCCTACAATGCCATAAGTAGGCAGTGTTCACACTATTCTTACTTCTCTTAGGAGAAACATCAACATGGAGATTTCATAAGAGACATCAAGCAGATACAAACCATTCACCAAACTTGCTAAAGCAACTAGTTTATTTCTCAAATAAACTGAACAACTATTGTTCTCAATGGTAAACATGTATCCAATTCTGTCTAAACAAGAAACAGAAATAATGTTCTTAATGATACTAGGCACATAGTAGCAATCATATATAAAAGCAAATCTCCAGAAGGTAACTTGAGCTTCACGTCCCCACAGTGTGCGCACCAACACTTGTGCCGTTTCCAAGCCTCAAGTTC